>JAOEHQ010034298.1:0-12946 GCA_025447715.1 Asclepias incarnata | reverse complement strand
TAGTATCTATGTAATTCCATGTCATATGCTGTGCTTTTCGTGGCATCCCATGTTTCCGCCATGGTGGGGTGTTACAGTGATGGTGGTAGCAGTGGTGGTAGCGGTGACGGTGTGGTAATGGCGGTAACGGGTGGTGGCAGCGGCGACGGCGACGGGTGGTGGGGGTGATGTGGGCGGTAGTGACGGTGACGACGATAGTGGCGGCGGCGGTAACGGTATCAGGCCTTGTAAATCACCAATACAAATAGCAAGGTTCTTATATATTTAGTTGCGTAAAAAATAATAAAATATATATAGGTTTCAATATCATATATCTTAACTTGATACTCATCCATTATCATCATGAGTCAGAAACCACCAAAATGTTTGCCACACCAAATTGGATTATAAACAGAGATCACAAACATCTAGCAAATATACACACAAAATAAAACTAAGATATAAACCCTAGAAATGGACGGAAAAAAAAAAGATGTAGGGGAAACATTATATACTATATTATTAGAAATTTATGTGAATAGTGCTATTTTGTCCTTACATGCCTTTTTAATATAAATAATAGATTTAGCATTTATAAAACAAAAGTGTGATTTGGTAGAGTGGTTGGGTGCTTGAAGTGTGGGAGAGAAGGTCCAGGTTCGAAACCTCCCCTACGCAATCCCCACTTCTTTTTTCTTTGGGTTTTTTTTGGTTTTAAATGTATTTTTAATTTTTATACTTTGCCCCCTTCTTTTTTCCCTTTTTCTTTCTTGCCCCTCCTATTTCCTTTTTGATAATTTATAGCCTTTCAACTTATATATTTTGTGGTTATTTTTTTTAAACATTTGTTTTTTTTTATACCCTTTCTACATTTAATATTTTGTTCTTTTAAAACTTTTTCAAATGCTATATATTTTGTTTTTTATCCTATTTTTTTTTTGTTTTATTATATATCCCTTTGTATTTTTTTAAACATTTGGTTTTTGTAATCTTTTGTTTTATTATATATTCTTTTTGTATTTTTTGTTAACATTTGGTTTTTTTTTACCTTTTTTCATTTGGTTTTTGTATCCCTTTTGTTTTTGTTTGTTTTTTTTTCTTTCCATTTTTTTGGTTTTTATCCAATTTTTTTTGTTCTCTTTTGTATTTTTTTTTATTATATATTCTTTAACATTTTGTTTTGTATACCTTTTCTACATTTGGTTTTTGTAATTTTTGTTTGAATCCGGACGTGTGAGATTTTTTAAAGATCGTATAGAAAAGGGCGATAACACATTTAATATTTCATATGCCAATAAACACACATTCCCACCATGAACCAACTTTCTTACACGCCAACAACATCTAGCTAAATACCACAACACGCTTCAAATACCGACGCCGCCTAACGGGCGGCACACGAATTTCCTAGTTATATATTAAAGGAAATGGATGTGAATAGTTGTTATTTTGTCCCAAATATAATTTTAATATATATATATATATATATATTTGATTTACAAAATACTAGAATTTACAAAATACTAGAAATCGTATCCGCACGATGTGCGGCGATAGATGACTTCTTAAATTTTAAATATTTGTAAATTTAAGTTAGGACATCCTACAAGAGGTGACGACGGACGGTTCTGTCGACAGCTGACTTCGACTATAATTGTCTTACACACGTATATATATTGTGTTTGTTATTTATTGGTAAAATATTTAAATAATTAACACACGTATATATATATATATATATATATATATTGAGTTTATTATTTATAAAGTAGTATACATATAGATAAGTAGATTAAATACATAAATATAAATAAGATAAATATAAAAATGTTGAAGGTTTTGAATTTTAAGATACCTTGCATCATATTTATAAAGTAGTATATATTAAGTTGGGTATTTGCATATCTCACCAACTTAAAAGAGAAATTTGTAAGTTTTCTTCTTAAGTTGGGTATATTTACAATTCTCCCCAAAATATAAAACAAAGATTGGATTAAAATGGATGGTCCATCCATCACTTGTTCAATGGGACATTGAGGGTTCAAACCCCATTCCTTTTATTGGTTATTTTTTTAACTTTTAATTTGTATTTTCTCCAACAAATTTTTTTGTATCATTTTGTTTTACATAGATTTTTTTTGAAATTTTTTTTCCGCTTCAACTTTTTGTTGTATTTTTTTGTTTGAATTATTATTATTATTTTTTTAACATTTTGTCTCTTGATTGTTTGGTTTGGAACCAACTTTCTTATACATCAAAAATATTCATCTGATTTCCATAATAACAATGTCGTCCATTGGGCGCCATCCGAACCTCCTAGTTACTATAAATTTAATTTATTACTCCGAGTCTCCGAGTTTGTATACAACTCAAAAATCAATTAATCCAAATTAAATCTATCTATATCTATATATATCTGTAAAAAAAACATTTATGAAATTCTGTTACTGCTTTTTACGTTAAACAACCGAACGGCAAAACCAGCAAACAAACAAACACGCACGAAGCACTTGGATTGTAGTTTGGTTTTTGCAGAACATGGAGATTTCTTCATTATCAACCCGATGCTTCCTTCCTTCATCATCCTCGTCTGGTATATATCTATCTATATTTCTGTATATCTATATGTATATATGTATTTATTTAGGCTTAGAGAATATGATCAATGTTATTCTTTCTAATTCATTAATTAATGATTCGAGAATCTGGGAAATAATAATCTTGATTTCAATATTTTTATTCGTGCCGGATTCGTTGGTATTGCGTATGTTAGCATTCTTGAAATACTACTATGTTTTTATTCTATGTATATGTATGTAAGTTAATGTGAATGTCTATTTAAGAAGAACTTCTTACATTATTTGCTATGCTTTGATGATGTAAATAGAAAAAGCAACGAAAACAATGATAATACAACAACGATTATTTACTTGGGCTTTCGGCTACTTAAGTCTAATCCTCCTTCAAATGTACAATCTTGACACCTTCACTCTTCAATTTATGCTTGTTACCCTCTTTGATATTACCAAAATTGCCCCTTCCCGAGCTCCCGTTAAATGTGTCACGCATAGCTCAATAATTGCGCGTGGGTACTGAAGATACCAAATGCAATGTTGTTTTGTTGGTACACGTATCTTCTCTTGGTACCTTCGTGTACATTGTAGATGCCTACTGTTTTAAATTTTAATTAGCCAATTTACTCCAACAGAACATGGTTAAGATTAATTTTGGTTATTAATGGGCTTGATATGCAAGCGCTAGGATACACATGGGTGAAACACATTAACAGCATTGATTCGAAACTTGATCAAGACGGTCGAAACTCGATGAAAAGGTTATTTGCCGACGGTGAATCCATGAACAAATAAAGAAAAACATTACTGTTATGATAGAAGACTAAATAAAAATATTTAATATGATAAAGAAAACAAAAATTAATGACCCTAATTAGTAGAGAAGAAGATAGGGAAAGATAATTTTAGTCTCCTTAATAGAAGACCCAACCTTCAACATGTAGGGTTGAATCAAGGCCTAGTACTAGACCACAAGCATAAAGTTAGCCTTCGAGATGTAAGGCCATTCAACATGGAAGGTTGAACCATTGCCTAAAACCCAAACCAACACCTCATTACCAAAGACAACTGTTGGGTTAATTAGAGGTTCAACTATTAATGAAAATTTTTGACATACAACTAGAAATAAACAAATACAAATCGTAATTGCCAAGTCACAAGGAAACCTTAAAGCCTTTAAAGAAACTGCAAGACGGAATCCTAAGTAAGATAGAAACTGTCCAATAATATTCTTAACTCGTCCAATTGCTTTATTCCAATAAAATGAGAAGAAGGCCTATATAGGCTTACAGAGTTGCAATGCAAATAGGGTTGGTAATTCTTTTCCAGTTTCCAGTTAGCATGTTAGATCCACTTGGAGTTCTATCAGGCATGATGTCAATAGAAGTGCCCAGGCTTCTCATTTTTCATGTTGAGAAACATACATGGGATTCAAGCAGTCTGTGTGAAATATGAACTATGTAATTTATTTGCATGAGTAGATTTCATATTGATACACCTGTTTTCTTTTTAAGTGATCCTTCAAGCATCTTTCATGCATATGATTAACGCCATTTTCTTGATGTCCTTTTATCATTTTTGAACTGATTGTGTGAGTATTATCTGTTTATTCATCTCACTCTTTGGCTTGCAATAGCAATTGCACACACGCCATATAATATATCCACAAGTGACACTGACTAATATTGAGTTATACTAAAACTATAGATATGGCGCCGCTCAAGAAAGTTGGTGTCTCTCAAAGCTATCAAGGCTCTATATCCATGTCAATGTTTACCAATAAAAGAAGATCCCAGCCTTCAGTTAATCAATGTGTATCCTCAAGGCGTAAGAAATACCCTGTTCAGGTCTGCTGCTATTTCTTTTACTCTTAGTTTATGTTTCTTAAATTTCCAGTTTTCTCATAGATTTATAATCTACTTTCAGGTGCTATGCAGCAAGAAGAATGAAATTCCGATAGTAGAGGCTAGGTTTGTTATTTTTAAACGTACTTATAGTTTATCTATGTTCACTAGTTTCTTTTCTGTTATGCTAATAAATATGTATCATCTTTGATCTAATCCCCATTCTTTCTACAAACAAGAACTTCATTTGGGTGTAAAGCTAATTGTTTGTTCTGTTAAGTGTTCGCTTCCATGGAAAAGAGTGTGTGTATGTGTGTATGTGCTTTAATATTGACAGATCATGTTGAAGCTTGTCAATATTGAAGCAGAGGCACTTTACTTGTTTTTTGTGCTATACAAAGGGGAAGATTGCATATAAAGGTAGCCAACTTTGGTCCAATCTCTATTCTAGGTAACCGGAATATTTAGACTAGGAAAAACCGTCAAAGATTCAAAATTTGATCTAAGGTAATCTGACCCGGGAACAGGTCAATTATGATGTGGCAGCTGACATGTTGGTAACTTTTGACCAAATTGACCTTTTTTTCCTTCAGTTAGTTTGTTTGAAACTTTGATGGTTTTTTCTGGCCGAAGTTAAGTTGGTTACCTGAAGAAGAAATCATACCAAAGTTCGTTTCTTTTATAGACAATTAACTCTTTATGTAAATCCTGCATTCAAGACTGCATGCCTGATACAAGGGATTCTTCTGTTATCTTTGGAATGATTGTGAGAGTGAAGACTTAATTTATTTATTACTCTCGATTTTTTCAGGTCCATGGATGAAATATATGATACTTTGGCTGAACGTCTAGTACCAACTGCAGCTTCAGGAACAAACACTAGTTTGACGTAAGTTCTAGTTTTATCGTATGAAAAAATGAAAAATGAAGCTATTCTACGGTTCATGAAATATTCTTAACTACATAAATATGTATTTCAAATACTCAAAAGATACCTTATGTGTCATTTACTGGTTACGGTACATACATAAATCCTTGTTTCAAAGTATTTTCTCTAACTTCCTACCTACGCACTTACATGCTCTGCATTATCATTCAGACTTTGTAACTTAAATTGTTGATTTCTCATCCGCATTTAATGTCTGCCATTTTTTGATTAACCAAGACCAATATATGTTAATGAAACGAAGTGTAAATACATAGGTGGATGTACTACCAGAGAAATGGGGGTGGTGCCCTCAGTGACTTAGGCCGTCAGTCCAAACCAACAGTGTTTTTGTTCTCCTTACTTTTGTTATCAATCTATTGGTATAAAAGCATTATTTTAATAATCTTACTTTTTCTCGAATTTTACATATTTGGAGAAATTGCAGCTCTTTTAAAAAAGACATCTCCAAATTTGTGTAAAACCTATGTATATATGATCATTTACCCTTCTAAAAAGCAGATATTAAGTCCAATTGCCCTCCACTAAAAATTGACACAAATGCAGAAATAGTAAAAGACATTAAAGAGTTGTGTGATGAAATTATAAATGGCTTAGCATGTGTAGTATAAGAGGTATATTATGATGCTGAAATGATCTATCTATTCATTTTGGGAATATTTTGATCCATTATCCAACCCACCTGTATTGCCACCTCTAGTGCTTGATGCCCCCTACAGAAGTTCTTTCTGGATCCGTTAATGTATACACATCAATCGCAGTGTTTTCTTTGTCCATAGCTTTTCTGCAAAGTACACAAATGAGTTATTTGATATCCAAACTTTCTGGTGTTTTTCAGGCATATTGTGGGCTTAGCTGGGCCGCCAGGTGCTGGAAAGACCACCATTGCTTCAGAGGTTGCTAAGCGTGTAAACAAGTTATGGCCCCAAAAATCATGCTCATTTGATTCTCAGGTTGAACCTCCAGAAATTGCAGTGGTCCTTCCCATGGATGGTTTTCATCTTTATCGTCACCAGCTTGATTCAATGGAGGTTCACTTTCAATCCCTCCCACTTTTCAGTTGATTTTCTTTCACATGTTAAGAAACCTTAGCATGCATGACACAGTTACAAGTTTATAGAATCGGGGCTATTTAAATTAAAAAAATTATATCGATTCAAATTGGTTCATGACATCTATTCTAATTCTAATTCTAATTAGGCTGTCATTGGATTTGTGGTTTGAAACTGATTTAAATGGTCAGATAATTGGTTTTGGGTAGTTAGTTTCGTACAGGGTAAAATAAGATTGCCTTTTTACACCTAAGTTTGACTTAATGTGAGATACTTTTACTTTCATTTCACAACTGTGTTCAGTGTCCTACAATTCTAGTTATTCAAAATAACATGGTTACTTTCAAAATGCACAGCCATACACACCCTTAGCACTTCATATTCAATTCTGATTCTCTTACTGTTGTCTTTTTTAGGATCCAAAGGAAGCCCATGCAAGAAGAGGAGGTGAGTTTCTCTGCTCATATCACTTTAGTTGTTTTTAAATGTGGCAATTACTTGACAAAGATCATTTTTCTTATTGCCAAATCAGCTCCATGGACGTTTAATCCTGATCTATTCTTAAAATGTCTGAAGACCCTGAGGGAACAGGTAATTGTGCCTTGGTTGTATCAAATTAAATAATTCCAATCACCTATTATCAGATGTAGCAAGATGGATGGGTTGGATAATGGGTCAAAATGGGTCTGGGTTACACTTCGGTCATTTTTTTAGTACGCGTTGCAACTTTCCGGGTCGGGTTAGGTCGAGCCACACACTTTCTTGTCCATTTTTATAAACTAGTCACATGAGCAATGTTCTTATAGTTATCTAGGATTCTAGATCCTTGAGCGAAGGGTGATTTGGGAGATCCTATATTGACTTGGGGAAACTTTCAATCTGTTTGACAGATTCCCCTTAAAATCGCCACCTCTACCTTACATATCTGTCATTCATTTATTTAAAATTGGGACTAATGAATAATGATTGATTGCAATTCAGGGGTCGGTTTATGTTCCATCGTTTGACCATGGTGTTGGAGACCCAATCGAAGATGATATATTTGTAAATGTTCAGTATGTTCTATATCTCTGCAATATTATACTTCATCTAATTTTGATGTTAGATAGAAGATGTGCTTAAAGAGTTTCTTTTTCATTTTTTTGTTCGTCCTAACTTTAAAAACTTGTAATGTACAATTTGAAACATATATATATTTTATGAAACTTCGCGAAGTGTTTATTACACTTAGTTAACCATAGTTCTAATAGTTTCTTTTTCATTCTCTCTGTTCATATTAACTTCAAAAACTTGTTATGTAAAAGTTGAAACATAAGTTTGATGAAACTTTGCGAACTGGTAATTGCGTGAAGTTAATCATAGTTCTAAATGGAATATGAATCACTGTTATAACTGCAGGCACAAAGTTGTCATAGTGGAAGGCAATTATATACTCCTGGAAGAAGGTACTTGGAAAGATATATCAACTATGTTAGATGAAAAATGGTAAGTCTAGTATTTGTAAACTCATTATATTCTGCAGATCTTTTACTACTATATGTTCTATTTATTATTTGTTATCCAGAGAAATATCGATCTGTTAAAGCTATTTCCACGGATGAGTCAATTTGGGTTGTGTTTGATCTATAACGGGTCAAATGGGTAAAATAAATATAATAAATAAAAAAATTCAGCTTAATTGGAAACAGGACAAATGGGTCTAAAATCACTGAAAAGCTTATTTTTAATACCTAAAACCTCCTAACCAATTATTTTTCAAATAGTTAGGTTCTTACTGAAGGTATTATAATTGTTGTAATCATATTTGGCATGCTAAATAATTTTTAGCACATATGTTTTGGGTCAACCCAGTCCAAACCCGACCTATGCATAAATTACCCAATATGACCAGTTACCCAACCGTCTGACCCACACATTTTGTCACATATGACATATTCTCTTAATTATTTTAGAAATCCCCTTTTTCGACATCCAGTTAGATTGTTAGTATGATATTCTCTTGGAAGCTTACTCAAATTTTAATACGGATTAATATAGAAAGATATCATGTTCTGAATTATTTGACTATCTTGCTCTTTTAACATATTCCTGCCAAAAGTGTGGTGAAAATGGTGATAATTATATTCATCTGGTTTCGAAATTCTTGAAGGTTTGTTGATGTTAACATTGACATAGCAATGGAACGGGTTTTGAAGAGACACGTCTCAACCGGTAATAATCCATTATTCATTATCCACATGCATGCACATGGAAGATTGTGACTAACCATAACTAATCTACATTGGTTTTTGTCTTTTTGCTAGGTAACACCCCAGAGATCGCCAAGCAGCGGGTAAGATAATAACAAGAAGTGGAAATTTCAGCCCATTTACTTATACATGGGTGGATCCGGGTTATGTTTTGTCTTTAACAGGTCAAACGAGTAAAATCAAAATATATTAAAAAGTAGATTGGTGAAATAGGCCAAACTTGCCCGATTATTTTAGACAGTTGCAGCCTCTTAAGTTATTTAAAAGTTAGAGTATTATCTAAATTTAGCTACTTTTATGAACATATTTTAACCCACTAATTATTTTTTCTATACTAAAGTGTTTTGGACAAAGAGTATTTTGGGCTAAACCGACCCATTTTGACTGTTACCATATCCACCGACTTTCCGTCTCTCCTACCAACCTTGCTAGATGACGCCCTTTTATTTCTGTTTACATGACCCCAATTATCATGCAGATCGAGTACAACGACAGGCCAAATGCAGAACTTGTTTACAAGTCAAAGAAAAACGCAGATTTGATAATCAAATCTGTTGCTCTTTAAAGATCAAACTCGCCAATTTGTGATGTAGATAAAGTTCTGAAACACAATAAAGACTGGAAATTACAGACTACATTTAGTCACATCGTCAAGAACAGGATGAGCAAGCTGAAGAAAGCAAAAACTTGGTGTGGATAGTGTTTTTCTTAGATTTAGTGCAACAAATTATTTAGAAGGTAATAACAGACTGAAATGTCACAAGTTTTGTAAAAACTGCATGTCCTTTTTAAAACTTTTGCTGTTTCTAATTTTTTGTTAGGTCTTCATTGTTACATGTTTACGCCCTGCTAGTTATTGTAATGTAGTGGTTTCAGCCGTCGATATTCTCTAGTGTTATGGTTTATTTTACATAAACGTAATTGGTAGAGGTGGCTAAATGGGCGTGTAGTACGGATCAGGTAGGGGTCAAAGTGGGTAATGCTTTGGTATGGGTGGATCAGGTTAGGTTGACCTAAAACACTAATGTCCAATTTTTCTACTTTCCCGGATAATTAGTGCGTATATTAAACTTTAATCAAACTCTATACTCCAAAACAATGTTTATGTTAAAAAAACATGGTTTTAAAACATCACAATCTATTTTGCTACAATTATATACTGCTTACTCATCTTAATATGCAAGTTCTACAATAATTCCTAAACTTATACCATAAATTGTATCTATGAGAAATGTTACGCTTACAAAAATAAATAAAAAAACCAGTAAAATTTTGTTAGCAAAATCATGTGGCATAATAAGTTAGCACTCATATATATTTAATTTATTTTATTTAAAAAGGCAAATATTAACACCACTTATAATCATTAAGACATTTACTTACTACGGGACTTGAATCTATAATCTTTTTGTCTATAAGACGACGCATATACCGTCAGGCTATAAGCTCTTTGGTCAGTCGTATTTATATTGATTTATATTTTTCTTTTTCTTTTGTTTTTTTTAACAACATTGAAGCTTTATGTTCTAATTTTATTTTATTTTATTTTATTTTTATAAATACAGCATTTCTTGTTTTGGACTTATATGAATCCGTAAGGATAAGATTCAAAGATGTTTGCATTGAGTTGTAAATTGTGAGGTGTATTTGTATATATATGCGTTGTAAAGTCTCAATTTGGAACATGACTCATTTAATGCATAAAGCAAAGCAATAATTCAGAATTTTGTTCCATCCGTATGGGTACGGTCTAACTGGACCATTTCCAATGGTTATCTTATTTTCATGTCAACGTCCTATTAGCTATTAACATAACATTGAACTAACAATCCATCGATAGATGAAGTGGTACCCGTTATCAATGCAGTTTGAAGTTGAGAGATGCGGGTTTGATCCAAATGGACTTCGTTTGTTGAACCGTCATCCATGTTTCTATTGCTTCTTCCCGACACACAAGGGTTGGGGTTAAAAAACTATTCTTTATCCTACGAATTATTGTTGTATCTTATATTGATATATGAAGATATCAATGGAAAGTTAACATAAGGTTTATGCAGATTATTCTATAAGTTATCAAATGGATAATGTTATTAGTTTAAGAGATCCGTCTCTACAATGGTAGTCTAGTAGTGGAGGACATATAACATGGAAACGGGGGTCATGAATTCAAATCATATCATATGTCATTTTAACCACAATTTTACGTGATTTACATTTTTTTAATGTTGGTTGTAAGACTGGTTAACGAGAAATCAATAATGGATTAATTGTCATTGGGGTCTTGGTCAAGTGGTCAGGGTATTTTCCATAAAGGGTTTCATCCTAGGGGAGAAGGATTCAAATCTTGCCAAAGACATTTGAAGAGGGAGTTTTTGTAACACTATACCCATCCAAGACATGGGAGAACAAATCCTTTAAGGCGTTACCAAAATTCAAACTCGGGATGGCAACACTAATTTCAGATGGTGTTGTTAGTTCTTCTGTCATTCAAAAAAAAATAATGGATCAATTAAATTTTTTTAGTTTAAGTTAGCTTAGAAAACAAAACATTTTTGTTGATAATTGTTGTCTTGTATATATATGTCTAAACACTTAACTTTTTTTCTAACGGGATTTAATTTCAAATAATTTGAAAGAGAAATTATGGTTAAAGAACATGTGTTTAGGCTCAAAAGTGGGCTACTTGGGTCCTACAAAAGGGATGTTTGGATACAGCCGACATGAGGTTGTAAATTCTAAAATAAATATATATTAAAAAAATGAAGTTAAAAGCTTTTTCTTTTTTAACCTAGGTTGCCTGATTCATATGAACCAACCAATTCGTATTTATTACGGAGTATCTCCTAAACTAAATACACGTTTTATCATATTAAAACTTCATTTTATAAATATTTTAAGGATGGTCATAGAAGATTTTTGAAATGATCGAACATTCTTGTTAAACTATGTACATTTTGGTTAAAAATTCATTTTTTTTTAATATAAGTTAATTAAAGAAAACCTCATCCATTTAAACACTTTATCGTTTTACAAAGACATATAAACCATTTTATGATTGGGTAGTTCTAACTAAAATACATAATATTACATCTCTTATCAATATAACTAGATGGATGCCCGCGCAATGCGGCGGCAAAGGTGATGGTGCCGGTGTAGTGGTGGCGGCGGCTACGATTAATGTAGGTAATTGATATAAAGGTAACTGATGTAAAGGACAGTGTAATTATTTTAAAAGTTAAATGATATATAACGTAAATTAATAGGAGTATTATAGGTATAACAAGTTGTTTTATTTTGTTAATTTTCATTGATTCACAAAAACATAACTTGATAGATCAAGTTGTTTTATAACTTTGAGATGATTCTTATCCCTTTCAAAGTCTTTCCCTCTTTCTTTTAAAAAACCATCGAAATATACTTTCGGTTTATGAACAATTTGCGGATAGGAAAATATGTTAATTCGTATTGAATCATATGTTGTAACGGCTACAGATACTCCAATTCGGTTGCATATATAAGAATTAAAATAACTCATTCTTTTTAAATAATCCGAATAAGAAAACATGGTCTGTTTACCGTTCTATTAAATCATATTCCATGGTGCATATTTATAATATTACTTTAATAACAACTTGAGCATTTTAAATCTATTCTTTATAGAATGAGAATATTAAAATAAAAAAAATATTTTATTTTGGAGACAAGGTTATTCACTGTTTCAGAATATAAACAACGAGATAAAATCTGTCGCCTCATAATTAGTTTGTTGTAGGGGTATTCATAGACCGGTTTTGTCCAAATCTGAAACCAAACCGGTATCCCCGGTTTCAACATATATCAAACCAAATCAGACCAAGTATGTTGTCAGACCGGACCAGACCAAACCATTTAAGCCGGTCCGGTTTGACGGTTTCGAGTTCTATTTGTACTTTCTTTTTTATTTATATATAAGTTTATGTATATTTGTCTTGGCTTGTGTCAAGAAGAGACGCAACAAACACTCATGATGTAACAAGTAACCAAGATTCAATTTTACGTTTATACTACTAATCTACTACTGATCAGTAATTAAATCAATGTTTGGAAGTCCAGGAAAGACAGTGGGCTTGTGCTGAGATTGTGTATGTATAATCATTTTCATTTGTGTTTTATATATATGTTTTCATAATCATATAGAATAATCCATCAAGGATAATATTATGCTCGTTTTTTCATGATAACAAAGTGAACTTTAATGAAACGGTCCGGTCCGGTTTTCACGGTTTTTTCTTTGCTCAAACCGTAACCAGACCAAATAACCCGG
>JAOEHQ010034287.1:0-12947 GCA_025447715.1 Asclepias incarnata | reverse complement strand
AAAAAATGTTTTCAAGTTTTCCCTTAAAAAGTTGAAAACAATGTTTTCTGTTTTTTTGGAAATTTGTTTTGGAAAACTATGATTTGATTGCGTTTTCTGTTTTTCATATTTTCTTAGAAAACAAAAGTGGAAAACAAGGGGTGTTTTCCCCAACTAAACGCGTCCTTAATGTCTTGTTTTGGATTAATAAAGTTTTTAATAACAAAAATAAAATAAAGTGTGAAAAGTATTAGTATATTACGCACGTTTACAACCAAAAAAGAAAAAAAAAAATAATAAAACAAACTAATCATACCCATTAGAGCTAACTCATAGTATTACGTTGTATATTATATGGCGTTTGAAAAATTATTTCTAAGGGTTATTTTTATTTAACAATATTTTACTGCGTGTTAGGACCATGCTTAACAAAAATCTATAAAATAATACTTACAAAATACTCCATAATATGTACAGAAAAGAAATTGAAAAGAAAAGAAAAAAAAGAAAAGGATGTTGTTCTATCTTGTCTAGCATATCATTTTGTAAAGATCTTTTGCCATTTACTTTTTTAAGCTAATAATGTCTCTAAATATAAACTTTTGATGTTAGCTCATATGATATGTGCGATGGTTATCGACTTACAAGTCGTGTGTCTTAGAAGTCATATGAATTTAATTAATTATTTTTATTTATTTTAAAAAATGTCTCTAAATATAAGGATAAGACGACAAGTAGAGAAAAGACCCACGAGTACACGTCGTTAGACTAAATCAACAAAGAAAAAACACATCACGCCAACAAATATTCTCCAAGTTAGAACCTCTAATTCAAAGGCCTATTTAACTTGTTTATCGATCATAATCCAAAATCGACCCCACACACACTAAAAGATCATCAAACTATTGGGGGAAAAATCCAATGTTTCGTTTTTCAGTTATTGTATTATATGCCGAGTATGTTTTTAGATTTTAGATACATAATTATAATCTCATAAAACATCTTTGAACCAGTCGTAGTATTTTAACTATCTTTGTATTTATAACCATTTTATAATTTTTTTTCATTTCATTTGATTGTTCACATTAATATTTTTGGTATAATAAATCTTTTATATTGTCAAAAAATTGTATTTATTACTCATTCGTTGCCAAATTATATGTTCTTATATATGATCAAAGTTCAAGTTTATACCAATAATTTATACCTCTCGACTCTTGGAACGGATTTTAAATCTGACAATAAATTTCTCAAACATTAAAGTTTTATTGAATTATAACCATATACACATTTCTAACTACTACTTCAAATAATAACAATAATAAACTGTGAGCAAAAGTGCATGCAGAATTTGAATTTAATTTGTTGGACAACATTTACGGGTATGTGTGGTAACCATTCCCAACAATATTCTTTTCACTTCCTTTATCAGTTTTGTCACATCGACAACACATCAACAATTTTAAACTGACATGTCAACTGATACATTCCTACTAATAGCACATCTTCACTTCCTTTATTACTTTAATTAGTAGACACACACATATCCACCAAAGAACCTCACCCCTTTTGTCGCTCTCGTTTCGCTTAACCGGACGTTCCAAACTGACGAGCCAAAATGAAGAGGCCGTGCCCGTGCCAAAGTTTCACAAAACCGAAGACCCTTTCGGTTAAACCAAAGAGGGCAGTTGGCACTTGGCACTAGTCAAACTTGGTCGTTGGTACGATGCGATAGTGCGATTATTTGCCTAGAGGCTTATCGTTGCTTTAAACTGGTGCAAAGTTGGTCCTTGTGCGTTAATTATATGTAGATGAAAAGCAACTCTTTGTCAAGTCTTTCGTATATTACATGAAGCAAGAATGGAAGTTAGGGAGCTAAATGTCATAAAGAAAAAAATAAAAAGGCTAAAGTTGTATTGAAATATTCCAAAATCCCGTGAATGTCAAACAGGCGAGACGATGAATGATAAAAAAAAAATAAAAAAATTACCACAATACTCAAATCTTAAATAATGACTACATTATTACCACTTGGCATGACAAAAATACCCTTAATATTATTATTTTTAGTATTTTTAACTTTATTTTTTTTTAATTTGTTCCACCCATCCTTTCTTGTCCAGTAACCTTCCTCGACAATTTCCATATTTTCAGCAACAACTAAAAACACATATTTTTTCTATTCAACCTCCAATGAACACTATTTTTTCCTTTCGCTCTTATTTCTCTTTCACCAGACCACCACCCAATATCTTAATTCTTAAATTGCTTTTTTTTAAGCATCCACCCAATATTGATCAAAAAACCTCAAACAACTCAAACACAACAAAATCCAACTTTTTTCTTCAACATCAACACTGACAAATGTAGCTTCTTGATCTGTATATAAATAAGAGAAGTTGTGGATTGCGATTAGCAAGGCTGTCCCTAGGTTTTTAGAGGCCTTGAACAAAATCTATATATTGGAGGTCCTAAAATTAACATAAAAAGCCTGAAAAAAAAAGTTCTTAATAGGCGTTTATTGAAATCTATTTCAATTAGAGCAATGCCACTAATAATTAAAATATTCCCTTAGAAAATAATAATTCTTGTTCATAATGATACTGATGATATACCCCTTCGAACATACGAAGGGATGAACACGCAAAGCTCGACAGCGGATGCTAATTACAAGAAAAGGATCATAATCTTTTCCTAAAATATAGACTCTAAATCCGGAATTGGATATGCATTCCGTAACAACCAAATCAAGTTAAATATTATCTTGATACATTTAATAAATATAGGATTTATCCCTAAATTAAGATGGCCTATAAAAAGGAGAAACCCTCCTCTAGTTCGGGATCATGATCATCACTATCATAGCCGAAAAATACCATAACACTCTTGGCGTAAAAGGAGTTCCTTACCCTTGGGGAATCGCCAACTAACACAACATACATCATTCGTCCAACCATTATCTAAACGGAGGTAATCGCAGTTTGGTGATCAATCAGATACAAAAAGAAAAAGGTTAAGAATGTAACATTTTATAACTTTTTTTCAATATAAAACTAACATTTGTGTGTCTATAACTTTTAAAACATTGTCTACGAAAATCAACGTGGTGACTTCTGGTTTGTTTTAACAATAAAATTGAACTTTAGTAGTTGTTTTAGTAGTTTAGTTAGAAGGATAAAATTTATGTTCGACATTTTTTATTTTGGAAGTTATTCTTCTTTTTTTAGAGTAGTGGGCTTTTTATAGATAAAAAAGTGATAAGTTTATCAATTATTTATTAAGTTTTTGTCTTTACATTAAAAAAATCATAATTGACTCGCCGCTAACTAATAGGGTATTCTTACTAAATTTTATGGCCCCAAAAAAATGGAGGTCCTGTACAGTTGTACCACTTGCATACCCTCGAGGATGGCCCTAGCGATTAATCAAACAAATTGTTGCGTGTTAGCTTTGGTGAACCTCAATCGATTGTGGGTTAATATTTTTTTTGCATGTTTTACGAATAGGTGTCAAAGATGGTGGTGATGATGAACTTGATGGGGAAAAAAAAAACAACTGGAAGCTAGTGGTGATGGGTTAACTAGAAAAAAGGATGGTGGTGATACGGGCTCACTAGACTAAAAAAATCATAATTGACTCGCCGCTAACTAATAGGGTATTCTTACTAAATTTTATGGACCCAAAAAAATGGAGGTCATGTACAGTTGCACCACTTGCATACCCTCAAGGATGGCCTTGGCGATTAGTCAAACAAATTGTTGCGTGTTAGCTTTGGTGAATCTCAATCGATTGTGGGTTAATATTTTTTTTGCATGTTTTACGAATAGGTGTCAAATATGGTGGTGATGATGAACTTGATGGAAGAAAAAAAAAACAACTGGAAGCTAGTGGTGATGGGCTCACTAAAAAAAAGGGATGGTGATGATACGGGCTAACTAGAAAAAGGGATGGTGGTGATACGGGCTCACCGGAAAAAAAGGATGATGAACTTGAAAAAAAGAAAAAAAAAAGGGGGGAACCTAGTGGTGATGGGCTCACTAGAAAAAGGGATGGTGGTGATACGGGCTCACCGGAAAAAATAAGATGGATTGGTTAATTGAGACCAATGTTTTAAAAACTGGACCGGACTGACCGGTTCAACAGTCAGACCGGTGCGCGGTCGGGTGACTGATTTTTTAACCCCGGTTTTTTGACGGTTTTTTTTACTGTTGCGAACCGGCCGGCTTTTCCGGTTCAACTGGTTTTTTTTTTAGTTGTTTTTTGTAGGTTTTATGGTGTTGTGTATACTTTAATGTTATTTTTAGTTGTTTTTTGGGTAAAAGGGTATACCCTGGTTATATTTATTTTTAGTTGTTTGTAACCATTAAAACATATATTTTTTTATTATAACTATTTGGTATTATTTTTTAGTGGATTGTAGCAAGTTTA
Organism: Asclepias incarnata; assembly: GCA_025447715.1. NCBI lineage: Eukaryota > Viridiplantae > Streptophyta > Magnoliopsida > Gentianales > Apocynaceae > Asclepias > Asclepias incarnata. The sequence continues at coordinate 8,540 of JAOEHQ010034287.1, read as the reverse complement.
GTAACATTTTTATTAAAGAAATTAGCAAAAAATAAAATAAAATAACCAACCGGTCGGACCGGGCGCGATGGGATGACCGGTTCGACGAAAAATCCGGTTTTTAAAACATTGATTGAGACAGTAGTATTGGAGATCAAGATCACGAAAGGATTAGAATTATGATAGGATTAATACATTTATATAAACTCGATAGTGAACCCTAAAGAGTGATAACCTCAATTAAAGTTCAATATATCAAAGGTACAAGTATCAGTGTGTTGCCTATATATGCAAGCTATCAAAATTACCCAGAAAAAAAAATATAAGCGAAATCGGATTTGAGGATTCTCTGAACTTTGAGTCAACTTTTATTTTACTTTCTTTGTGTGTACTTTGCTTGGATTCTGATTAGAATGTACACCATTTTTAAAGAATCTTTTAGAAACACAAAAAGGTACAGCCGAACCGGAAGAACCAGACCATAAGGCGGTTCACGGTTTAACTGGTTTGATCGGTCGGACCGAACTGGAAAAACCGGAACATTTTTTGGAAATATATATAATGTTAAAACTTAGACGCAATATATGTTTATATGGCACAAAAGTAAAATATCTAGACCATTTAATCCGGTGGAAAGTCCGCTTCGACTTCAGTTTGTTGGGACGCAAACAGTGGCGGAGCCAGAAACATTTTTTGGGGGGTTCAAAATTTTTGGAATATAAAAAATTCTTCTAGTTCACCAACGTTGGGGGTTCACATACACTAAAAAACCTACAATTTTACACTAAAAATCTACAATTTTACACTAAATCTCTAAAAAAAATTTGAAATTGGGGGTGCATTGGCACCACCCCCCTTCTTAATAGTTCCGCCCCTGTTCTTTAAAAGAGCGTATAAACGGGATATCTGTTGTATTCTCTGTTTTGAATTAATGGATTGTTTACATTTTTAAACACGGGTATGTCCCAAGTTCCCAACCATGTGACTCTCTGCACAACCTCAACCTGCTTTACAATTACAAATATGTGACTAATGTTCTAAACCATACTGTTTAGAAACCATGAATAGATCTTGGCTCTATCCTTGGCCCCATTTGTCGACCCTGACGCTGCTTTTTTGCCCGATCCTTTGACAGCGATCCTGCTTTCTAGCCATTCCCCTTTGACCCAGTGTGGTGTTACTTATGTTGTTATATGGCAATTATTTTGTGCCCGCTACATGACATGTTATCAACCAATTTCCATCACATTTATTATTTGAGGTTATTTATTTATTTTTATTTGAGCTCCAGTTTGAAAGTTCGAAAATCTTAATTGATTAAACTGCCGGAGGGGGGTTGTGTTTGATTCCACATATTATGTTTAATGTAGGGGCTTGACCCTGTTATATACACGGATTTTGTTCACGATACAAGAGAAACAGAATTTTTGTCATGCTAAATGGTGATGAATTAAAAGACAAACTAGGACATAGATATCTTCTTGTGAAATGAACAATAGTTTCTAACCGTGTTAATTTTTAACTTATGGCGATTTGAACCAGCTTTTCCGAACTCAAATTGTTACTACTAATAGTATTTCTGGTACAACTCTCCAATGCTAGCCGGACAAGTTTGTTCTATTCTTCCATTTCAGCCAATGAACAAGAAAACAATAGCACTATATGGGCAGTTCTTGTTGCTGGTTCTCAAGAGTACCAAAACAATCGTCATCAGGTGAAAATTTCCACAAATTCTTATTTGTAAACCAAATCTGAGCATTCCCAATGGATTCATATATCGTTACTCGTTAATGTACATTCAAAGACCCAAACAAATGCTGTAGAAGATAAGATAGGTCGGCATAACAATTTAGCAGATTGTACAAACATTTTTTCCCTTCTGACATACGCATATACAAATGGTAAATGGATGAGGTTTTTCCGGTTCAGGTTACCCGTAGAGGAGAGTCTTTTTTACTCAGGTGTATGCGGCTTAACTAGGTAATCCTGTGGCCATTTCTGAACCCTTCCCTTGCCACCCCAAGATGTTACCTAGTGCGATTCAAACCTAAGACCTCTTGTAATGATGTCTGGATGATAATCACTAGGCCACCTTAGAGTTGGTTGACATATTCACATATACAAAATTGTAAAATTTTTAATCATATGTGGACAATTCGTGTGTCACAAGCTGATATAGACACTTTTGAAAAAATGTACATACGCCTCTACCGACCGGTCTCACGGCCACCGGGGTATATGTAAATCTCATAGACCATGGAACAAGGGATAGGGGGACATCAAATTTAAACCAGTTAACTCTGCATGGCTATGCTTTACCCTGCAAGGAAAATGTTCATTTCTAGACCCAATTGTTATATAACTTCACACATATATATGTGCAAATAAATTTACACGGAGAATGAACAATGTCTAGAAATATGCACATTTTTGGAAGCATGGAGTAAATAAACATGTAAAGATTGTATGTTAATGCATCTGATATTTGTTATTATTCCAGGCAAATGTTTGTCATGCATACCAAATACTGAAACGGGGTGGCTTGAAAGATGAAAACATAGTCGTGTTTATGTATGATGATATTGCCAATAATCCAAACAATCCGCGACCTGGTACAATAATCAACAGTCCCAACGGCTCAGATGTCTACGCTGGTGTGCCAAAGGTACATTAACTATCAATCTCAATCTTTTTCATCTTTATGGTTGTTATGGGAACTTCAGTTACAAGTAATTTTATTAGTCAGTGACATATAATGCGTATACATAAATAATATGATACATGAACCCATTGAATCGTTGAACTAATCAACAATGGTGTTTGATAAGCATACATTAAAATGTTGTTAGGATTATACGGGCGAAAGTGTGACTGCAGCCAATTTCTACGCTGTGCTTCTAGGCAATGTAACAGCGGTGAAGGGTGGAAGTGGTAAAGTTGTAGCCAGCAAACCTGATGATAAGATTTTTGTGTATTTCACTGATCACGGCGGCCCTGGAACTCTTGGTAGTCTCATGATTTTAATATTTTGTTTGGTTGACCAATATCAAAATTCTAATTTGTTATCTACTAATATAGGCATGCCAACTCTGCCTTTCATTTATGCCAAAGATTTCGTTGATGTTTTGAAAACAAAGCATGCAATGGGTACCTATGATGAAATGGTAAGATATAAATTGCTCTCAACTGTTTGCTGATCGACAAGTGATCACCTGAATGTAAAATGCAGGTTTTGTATATTGAAGCATGTGACAGTGGCAGCATTTTCGAAGGTCTGTTGCCCGAAGATCTGAATATATATGTGACAACTTCAACGAATGCAACAGAACTCGGTTGGGCCACATATTGTCCAAACATGAACCCGCCTCCACCCCCAGATTCCCACACTTGCTTAGGTGACTTATTCAGTGTTTCATGGATGGAAGACAGGTAATTTTATTTTCACCTCACGGACAAGTTTTAGAAAGGTTGCTTATTCATTATCAGTGGCGTCACCATGATTATTTCACATAGTAGTTTTGTAAGCCGTTGATTTGGTCTCTCTGTATGACTTTTTGTTCTTAGTGACTCTGCGGATCTGAGGCTTGAAACTTTGGAACAACAATACTTGAAGGCCAGTATCAAGTTTTTGTTTTTGCTTTGTTGATTTAATCTTATGAATCTACAAGAGTTTGAAACAAAATCACACAAAAAATTTATAGGTGAAGACAAGGACTTACAATTATAACGATACTTCTGAGGGATCTCATGTAATGCAATACGGTACTCTACGCATAAGCAACGAGACTGTTTCAGTTTATCAAGGGTCTCCTCATTGGAACTTCTCTGCGGACCCAATTCAGTCTTTCAACTCCATGGGTGTTATCAACCAAAGAGATGCAGATCTATATGCAATGTGACAAAAGGTATGATGAATCAAAGATATATACACTAAACTCGGATATGATTGATCCTTTTCTATTAGTGGATTGATGTTATTTCATATATCTCACAGTACAACGAATTAGAAGACGGATCACAAGAGAAGAGGGAACTATATGAGAATATAAAAAAGATTTCTGCACATAGAGCTCATTTGGATAGCAGTGTAGCTAAAATTGAAGGCTATTTACTAGGAAATGAACAAGGATCAGTGAGAGGTGAAGGATCGGCACTTGTGGATGATTGGGGATGTCTTAAATCCATGGTGAACAAACCTTTTGTTTTTTTTTTTTTCATTTGTCCAATTATTTGAATTTCTGATTACTTCTGTCTGATAAGCTATTGACATTTTAATTTTTTAAGTTCCGGACATTTGAGACATACTGCGGATCATTGACTCAGTATGGCATGAAACATACACGAACATTCGCTAATTTATGCAACAATGGAATTGTCGAGAAAGCCATGGAAGAAGCTTCAAAGAAGACTTGCAGCTCATATGAAATGGGGCAATTGAATCCTGCGATTGTTGGTTACAGTGCATGATCTTTACATAATGAAACCGGAGGGTAATCGAATAAGCAAGTTTTGTTATCATCAGTACCTTTTTACTTGCCATAACTGTACCTCCAGTTGGAATCAAAGCTCAATCGACGTGTTTCTTGTTTGATTACGAATCTATCTCTGTAATTTTGATCATGCTAGGAAGAAAAGAACAAAGGGCATCAAAAACGTCAGTACTTTTTTCGTTTTGCAAAGTACTATAAAAGTTATCAGTATGTATAATTGAAAAGTAAGATTAAAGCAAACTCAAAATGATATGATAACACGATATTTAATTTAACTATATCCATGGTCAAGATTACTGATGTGAAATCAAACACATCCAATTTCTTTGAACGAAAAAAAAAAATGGGTATAATTTTTTCGTTATTGGGTTTCTCTTAAATATAAATATACCATAAAAACAAGCATTTTGTTCTAATGTGAAAATAGTATTGCTATACTTTTCGATCTTCGACTTGTATTTGGCGGGATTTAACTTATTTGCGTCATTTTTTGCCACCTTTGAACTTACGTATAACCGATATAAAGTCTGATCCGTCAAAAACGTAAAACATGTAACTCGTAGACTTTTGGCCATTCTTTTTAGCTTCTTTTTGAATCACATGAAATGGAATCTGTATGAATGATATATCATATCGCTTTATTTTTATAGCCCAAAAATACGTTTCAAGATAATGATTCACCTCTTTAACACACTGATTCACGTTTGGCCCAGTCCCTTAGAGACATGACCCCTGCTTTTTTGGCCCGATCCTTTGACCATGACCTTGCTTTTTGGCCATCTCCCTTTGACCCATTGTGGTGTTACTTACGTTGTTGTGTGGATCTCTCATCTCTGCATGCTATCTCACGTAGTCATCAGCAAAATATTATCATCATATGTATTACTGTATTTGATAAATAAAAACTTTATTTGTACTCGAGTTTGAACGTTTGAGAATAATTTTGATCAAACTGCGGGTAATGTGTTTGATATATCAGATTATGTTTGATGTATGGACTTGACCCTATAGTATAGACGGGGTATTTTTATGTCGTAATTTATATTTTCACTATCAATCTACATTTGTGCACGACACAAGAGAAATGGTCAGTTTTAATGTTTCCTGGTGAATAGCAATGAATTAAAAGACAAAATTTGGACATTGATATCTTCGTGCCAAATGAACTTACATTTCTGACCTTATTATATATATTTAACTCATTTTTGGTGCAATCTTTTTGTCTGCAACTTTGCTCAAAACCGAATACCATTTTAGACAGCTAGAATTTCTTGTTCGGTGAAACCTAAACAAATCTGTCCAGCATATATATATACATGTGACCATTTAAAGTTATTGAATCATCAATCATTTTGTTAAATATGGCGATTTGGACCAGTTTTTCCAAACTCAAATTGTTACTACTAACAGTACTTCTGGTACAACTCTCCAACGCTAGCCGGCCAAGCTTGTTCTATACTTCCTTTTCTGCCGATGAACCAGGAAACAATAGCACTATATGGGCAGTTCTTGTTGCTGGTTCTAGTGGGTACTACAACTATCGTCATCAGGTGAATATTTACTGAAATTCTTACTTCTAAAAAGAATCTGCCCATTCCTAATGGATTCATCTATCGTTAATTGTTAATGTATGTTCAAAGACCCAAACAAAAACTGTAGAACATAACATAGTATAGGTCAGTAGCAAATTGTACAAACATTATTTATGACATATTCACAGATACAAAAGCGTAAGATTTTTTATCTTACGTGGACAACTCGTGTAACAAATTGATATAGAAAGCTTTAATTAGAAAATGCACACTACCACTGACAAGTCTCAAGGCGTTTGTGATATATATATATGTAAGATATACGGGGAATGGAATTTGAATCAGGGACCTACACGTGGCTTCGTTTTACATTGAATGTCACCGGCAGCTATGCCACCATCGTTGAGACATCTATGCGCTTATAGTTTTATTAGACCTTAAGGCTCCATATCACTTAGAAAAGACGATATTTATTTCTACACCCTAAACTTTTTAATCTTGTTATATAAGTTGACACATATATATGTGCTAATAGTTTTTACACGTTCAAGTATGAACAATGTTTAGAAAATATTCACTTTTTGTGGAAGCATGGAGGAAATAAAAATTTGCAGATCGTATGTTCATTTTAATCAAATGCATCTTATTTTGTTATCAATCCAGGCAAATGTCTGCCATGCATATCAAATACTAAAACGGGGTGGGTTGAAAGATGAAAACATAGTCGTGTTTATGTATGATGATATTGCCCATAATCCAAGCAACCCGCGACCCGGTACAATAATCAACAGTCCCAACGGCTCAGATGTCTACGCTGGTGTGCCAAAGGTACACTAACTATTAATCTCAATATTCTTATTCGTTTTTATTGTTGTTATGGGAACTTTATATTACGGTCGTTATTGAATCAGTCACATACACTCAGTAAATATTAATATGATGCATTAACCAATTGATTCATTGAACTAATCAAACGATGGTGCTTAATAAGAAAACATTGAAATTTTGTTAGGATTATACTGGTGAAACTGTGACTGCAGCCAATTTCTACGCTGTGCTTCTAGGCAATGTAACAGCGGTGAAGGGTGGAAGTGGGAAAGTTGTAGCCAGCAAACCTGAGGATAAAATCTTTGTGTATTTCACCGATCATGGCGGTCCTGGAATTCTTGGTAATCTCATTTCCTAATTATGCTGTTCTTGACCATGATCAAAATTCTAATTTGTTCTCTGCTAACGCAATTCTTGTGTCAATTACCAAAGGCATGCCAACAATGCCTTACATTCAAGCCAATGATTTCATCGAAGTTTTGAAAACAAAGCATGCAATGGGTACCTATAATGAGATGGTAATATATATTTTCCTCTAAAGTAATTGCTCATCAGCCATGAAAAGAGTAATCATTTGAATGTAAATTGCAGGTTTTATATATTGAAGCATGTGAAAGTGGAAGTATTATCGAAGGTCTGTTGCCCACAGATCTTAACATATATGCGATCACTTCAACGAATACAAAGGAACTTGGTTGGGCCACATATTGCCCGGGTATGAACCCACCTCCACCCCCAGGGTTTGACACTTGTTTAGGTGACTTATTTAGTGTTTCATGGATGGAGGACAGGTAAACTTTTCCCCACACACACAGTTTTACCAAAATTGATATTCATTAGCATCGCAATGATTATTTGCTAATAGTTCTTATTTAAGCTGTTAATTTGGTCTCTCTGTCTGACTAATGGTTCTTAGTGACTCTGAGAATTTGAGGCTTGAAACTTTGGAACAACAATACTTGAAGGCTAGTATCAGGGTTTTTGTTTTCGTTTTGTTGAATTAACCTTACAAATTTACAAGTATTTGAAACAAAATCACTCTAAATATATACAGGTGAAGGTGAGGACTTTAAATAGTAACAATTCTGCTCAGGGATCTCACGTGATGCAATATGGTACCTTAAGTATAAGCAACGAAACAGTCTCGGTTTATCAAGGTTCTAATCCATGGAACATCTCTGCGGACCCTATCCAATCTTTCGACTCCATGGGTGTTGTCAACCAAAGAGATGCAGACATATATGGAATGCGACAAAAGGTATGATGAATCAAAGAAATATACACCAAACCTGGATATGGTTGATCCTTAATTAGTGATGGATTGATGTTATTTCATATTTCACACAGTACAACGAATTAGAAGACGGATCACAAGAGAAGAAGGAACTATATGAGAATATCAAAAAGATTTCTGCACATAGGGCTCATTTGGATAGCAGTGTAGCTAAAATTGAAGGCTATTTACTAGGAAATGAACAAGGATCGGTGAGAGGTGAAGGATTGGCACTTGTGGATGATTGGGGATGTCTTAAATCCATGGTGAACAAACCTTTTGGTTTTTTTTCATTTGTCCAATTATTTGAATTTCTGATTACTTCTGTCTAATAAGCTATTGACATTTTAATTTTTTAAGGTCCGGACATTTGAGACATACTGCGGATCATTGACTCAGTATGGCATGAAACATACACGAACATTCGCTAATTTATGC
>JAOEHQ010034286.1:0-23842 GCA_025447715.1 Asclepias incarnata | reverse complement strand
TTTTTGTTCATCTTGTATGCTTTTGTCCTTGTACAGGACATGATTAGTTAGTTATTGTAATTCACCCTGCATGTGCACGAACTGTTAGTTAAATGCTTAGTGAAATATATTCTTTTGAACGAAATGGATGAATCGACAAAGCAACACTGACCATTACTTTTGGATTAATTGAAGCCAAACGTATTCCAATCTCCTTTATGTTTCTGGACATTCTCAAATTGAACGTCTGCTAGCCCGCTCATCATTTGTGTAACGAAGGAAACGCACTTGGCCTAATAAATTGCTTAGACATCTAAGAAAAGTTCCATTTGCTAAATTCCTTTTAGAAAACAACAACGAGCCTATTTACTCATTCATCAATAATACAACGTGACACCCAAATATTTATAAACCTGGATTTTCAAAATGTTTTTAACCAATAATGTATTAAATGCAGAAGTCTTGTTAAAAGTCCGTTAACCAACCAAAACACAATTGGTTAATTAAAACTGAGTAAGATAAATCGTAAATAGTTAGACACTAAAATCATTTGAATTAAAAGATAATAAAGGCCAATTCAAATACCATATGCACGACATATATACATAAAAAAATTAACATATACACACACACATATCCTACAAGTGCTTAAGAACACACCTCAACACCATTTCTTGAAAGCAACAAATTGGGTTATATAGATACCTCTTACCTTAGCCTGTTAGAAGAGTACCCCAAGTTATGCTATAACAGATTTCATACCCAAATGAATGTGGGCTAGTGAGTGACCAAGGGAAACACACACCCGACTTGACAGATAGGCGTGTTAACACGATTCATCGTTGTCGTTAAGGATACGCATAACCAAATCTCAAAATAGTTGTTTATTAGATAATCTAGTAGTACCAACCATGTGGAGTTACAATATATCTTGTACGTTATTATTAGTGAACCATGACATAAAATGGATCAAGAGTTGGTTGAATGTTGGAGGCCTGTATAAATGCAGTCAACTCAAGTCTACACATAACTTGCCTCAAGTTAATGCTTATTCAAGATCCTAAAATTTCAAAGAAGAATTACTCAGATCCAGAATAAGCTATGTTGAGCTGTGAAGAATGATGTCATGATGTTTTAACCGTTGCGATGGTGCGTAGATCCGAGGGCCCGGCTTCAGCAAAAACGTCCCTATAAAGCGATTATCAAAATTTAGAATTAAGGTCCAACCAACACAAGACCTTATCCAGTTTGACTCCAATAAACAGGTAAATGGAGAGAGATTTTCCTATTCAGGTGAGACTTGTCTTTGGCTAAGATATACATAACCTAAATGGGTATCGCGTGACTGTTTTTGAACCTTCTTCCTGACGAGATCACACCCAAGATGTTTACTTAGAAATGTCCAACTCATAACCTATATTATTAAGATATCGGTCATCTCGATGATGGTTTAGTTCGACTCAAATAACTAAATTGTATGTAGTAACATTAAAACTAATAAGATACCTTTGGATTTAGTTGATCACACTGATCCGAAAACAATCAGTTAAAGCATAGATTAACAAACATGAAAAAGCACCAATCGAGACAAAAACAAACAACTTTGAAACTACCTTCTATGAAGAAGATCCCGCAACCAAATAACCACCAGCTTCAACACCATCCTCGTCTAAACACAAATCATCTGTCTTCCTTACCACACCATGAACCAACACAACCAAAAACCCAACCAAGACCGCAACCAAAACATTTGCTGTAACACCAGTCAACAACAACAAACCAATAGTTACAACAGACAAAACAATCAACACAACACGATCATCAACCACGCGTTGAAAAACCGCCAAGGGCTCATCACGTAAAAAATACAAAAATAACCATGCACACATCAACACAACGAACATGATCAACGAAATGGGGTGCCATAATAAACTTAAGAACAAAACTAGCAACATTATGATCGCGTAGTTCATGAGGAAGTAACTCGTGTTTGTTTTGATACGTGGGAATGCTTCTGAGACAATGCTGTGAGGGAAGTTTAGTGAGGTAATATTGAACATTTCTTTCCATGGCCGGCGTGTCCTGAGACCTGTTTTGATCCGGTCTTTTGCACGGGAAAGGTACTCGAGATTTGTTGTACCGACACTGGATGATGAGGTTGGGATCGTGCCATAGGTTGTCATTGTTTTTTCCGGGGAGTATCCTTGTTTAGAGTATGAAAAAAGGACGATGGAAAAGAGAGGTTTGGCATGTGATTCAACTTTTTTAGGCGGATCACTTGTGTATACATATGGTTGTTATCTTACTTTATACCATTGCTAGGACGGCCCAAGAGAACTAACACCGCCCAACTCATCATCAATCCATCACTAGTCTCCGTCAGCGCTACATAAAAAATCCCCCCCTTCCAACTAATCCTTTACACATCCCCAATATATTACTAACCAACCACTAGTTTATAACCCCTAATTTTCTATTTCGTAGAATATGTGTGAGAAACAAAACAAAAAAAAAAAGGTTGGTTATCACTCGTGATGCCAACCACTAGTGGCCCTTGATGAACGGATGATGAGTCAAGCCTAATGATGTGTATGTGGATGATTAACCGACAACGAGCCCATAACAAGGGCATTGTAAGTGCGCTAAAAACTAATGGATTTTGGTAACCAAGGGTAAATTAGGGTTAAAACACAATTAAAGAAAAAACTTTTATATAAAAATAATCGTCTCCTAAAACGGTCAGAATGTGTAATGACTGTAATCCTAGAAATGACACTTAATTAAAATGATTATGATCTAGTTAAACATAATTATCAGTGTGATAATATTGTTGTACTTTCAATTGAATTGAAGTCAAACAATGAGCCCCCGCTCTACTCTCCACATTTAGTGGATCAAATGATATCTAAAAAGCTACGCAAAATGTATTTTTTATAGTATCGTTGTCTCAGATTTTTTTACCATATCACTTGTGTTTGTCTTAATGTTGGGAGACATACAAAAGCGAAATGAGAGGTTTAAACCCCCAAACTATAATGTCATGTAATTTACCTTCTTTCATATTGGATGAGAATTGATAATAAATTGGTTATCCATATTAGTGAAAATTAATTATAGGGCTCTAGATCAATATGGATCGAGTGAAATACTACATATTCATTGATATCAACAACAAAATTTTAGTAAAGAAAATATCAAATGAATCACCGATTTAATGATTAATTATCGATCTCTCATAGACCGATAAAAAAAAAATATTACCAACTTTAATATGAAATCGAATATAAATAGAATATAAAACAAAAGAAATGCAAAAATTATTTCCATGATTACCTAATTCGTTTCCATACACATACAATCAAAATATAGTTTTAAATACACTTTATACCAAGGTGGACTTGATCCAAAAAATAAAAAATAATAATAATAAAATAACGTTATTTCTATTAGAATTGTAAAGACATGGACTACCTTAGGAATGAGGTGGTGTGTTTGTAATCTAATTCCTTTAACAAGTAAATATCTTGATAAAGTAAATCAAAAGGATATATTTAGTTGAACTTAATATGTAAATAATAACTTAATTCAAAAAGTCACATTAATCCATTAAGTTATCAATTTTTAATATTTTTCTCTTCATACAGAACGTACAACACATAAAACAAACAATAATGCTTTATATATAGGTACTATATTTATTCATACCTTCGGTCAAAAGAGTTGATTGTGCCTACATATTAGAAGCAAATTGACGGGCAGCATCAACTATCTAATATGTTAAGAAGCAAGTGTTGTGATTTGAAAAGATCATCCATTTTGCCACCTTCCAAATGTGGATGTGGCTTCCTGTTGGTGTCATTTCGAATGAATCTCTACTTGAAGAAAAAGCCAACATTTTAGACTTGAAGGTTGCCTTTAAGCTTTAAACTCTATGCTCCTACAAGTTTCCTATAACTGCAGCTCTACTCAAAAATGTTATATTTTGCTTTCAAAGTTTCTTGCTATGTTGCAGCGCGACGACATATGTACACACAAATTTCTATAAAAATGTGTGATTCTATGGTAATCAATTAGTTCATCAAATTAAACAATGGAGGGAAATCCAAACATTCTTCATGGAACACTTGAAGTTACCATCTTCCATGCTACGCCTTATTCCCCGCCATTTCTACTTAATGTATGTATCCTCTTGCTAACTATATCTCGTATTAATGATAGATTATGAATTTGTTAAGGATTTTGTGTTGGCACATATGGGCCGAGTTAGGTTGACCCAACAGCCTTTTTGTCCGTGTATGGATAACTTTCTGATTGTTTAACCTTTGCAGTGCATAAATCCAACTGGGAAACCTGCATATGTTACCATCAAGATAGATAATAAAAAGACTGCATCAACTAGTCACGAAAGTAGCAGAGTTTGGAACCAAACCTTACGCGTTCTTTGTGCTCATTCAATCAACTCAACCATAACGATCACCATGAAGACAACATGCTCCGTCCTTGGGAAAATCAACATTCAGGCCCAACAGTTGTTAAAAAAGGCAAGCCTGATCGACGGCTTGTTTCCAGTCTGCATGGAAAACGGGAAACCACATCCAGAAATTAAGATTAGATTCATGTTATGGTTCAAACCTGCAGATATTGAACCAAGTTGGAGAAAGATAATCGACAACAATGATTTCAACGGGTTAAGAGATGCCACATTTCAACAAAGGAATAACTGCAGGGTTACATTGTATCAAGACTCTCATCACCATCTAGCATTCCAACCACCATCTGAAATTTGTGGCTCACCAAGAAAACTTTGGGAGGACATTTTCATAGTCATCGAGGGTGCCAAACATTTCATTTATATTGCAGGATGGTCTTTCAACCCGAATATGATTTTGGTAAGCAAAAGAAAACGTTGTGAAGACAATGGCTGGGTTGGGTGGGTTAAGTAACAGGCAAAGGGATTCTTTTTTGTATGGCATGAAATGAGCCAAGTCAGGTTGGGTTGAGCTGCAAACACCTCTTATCTCAATATTTCAGTTTTTCTATAGACCATTCATGTGTCAACTATGATAACAATGATATTATTATACAATAATACAAATATTTGAATAGAAAGACTTGGGAAGCTATATACATTCTAGAAAACGAAGACTATGGCTGACATTCAAGTTTCAACCCAGCCCCTTATAAGCTAAAACGCAGCCACCCGTTGATAAGAAATGGGTCAAAATCGTCTACTAAATTGAAAATTAGTAATGAAACTGAAAAACTATATACCATGCAGGTTCGGGATTCTGAAACAGAAATTCCACACGCAAAGGGAGTAAAGCTAGGTGAACTTTTGAAAAGGAAAGCAGAAGAAGGGGTACCAGTAAGGATCATGATCTGGGATGATGAGACTTCATTGCCAATTATAAGAAACAGAGGGGTGATGGGAACAAATGATGAAAACACCTTTGCCTACTTCAAAAACACAAAAGTGGTGTGCCGATTATGCCCGAGATTAAACCACAGCTTCCCGACAATATTCACCCACCATCAGAAAACTATCACGGCAGACAACCGAGGATGCTCATCTTCAAGCAAACGGGAAATAATAAGTTTCATTGGCGGCATAGACTTGTGTGATGGACGATATGATACAGAAGAACACTCGCTCTTTAGAACTCTAAACACAGAAACACAAGCACAAGACTTCTATCAAACAAGTATATCTGGAGCAAGCCTTCCAAAAGGTGGGCCAAGAGAGCCATGGCATGATGCACATGCGAGTGTAACAGGGGAAGCCGCTCGGGATATAATGCACAATTTCGAGCAGCGGTGGCTAAAGCAATTTGATCCTGCTCTACTAGTTCCATTTAACACAATAACTGATCTTGAAATTACAAGCACTCCAGCGGAACGGGATTGGAATGTTCAAGTGTTTAGGTCGATAGACAATGTGTCGGTTAACCACCTGCAAAGTAATTTTATAGAACGAAGCATACATGAAGCGTATGTAGAAGCAATTAGGCGTGCTGAGAAATTTATATACATCGAGAATCAGTACTTCATTGGGGGTTGCCATTTATGGGAAAAAGATCAACATTCAGGATGCAGCAATTTGATACCGATCGAAATTGCACTTAAGGTAGCAAATAAAATCAAAGCAAAAGAGCGATTTGCAGTGTATATTTTGATACCTATGTGGCCAGAAGGTGCCCCAGAAAGTGAATCAGTACAGGATATACTGCATTGGACACGGGAAACAATGAAGATGATGTATGGTTTGATCGGAGATGCAATACGAGATAGTGGTGAAAATTGGCATCCAAAAGATTACTTGAACTTCTTCTGCCTTGCTAATAGGGAAGAAGAAAGGGAAGGAGAGTATGTCCCTCCCTATTCACCTCAGCATGCAACACAATACTGGAATGCTCAAAAACATAGGCGATTCATGGTTTATGTACATTCGAAACTCATGATAGGTAACCTTTTTAACTCCTTATATTCATGGATTTTATCTTTTGTAACAGTATTTAGATGCATATCCAAAACAAATATTTCATGAATGAGAGCCAGGTAAATCATATGTTCATATGCATGATAGAAAACCTTCTACAATCAGTTCTATTTAGACAATGGCAAAAAAAATAAAATAATTTTTGAACAGCCAACAAACACGAAACCCAGACGTTATATGGAAATGTGTCGATTCAGGTTGTACAAATAGGTCAAGCAGATCAAATGCAGAATTTTACTTGAAATGAAATGGGTCCAAAATTGTCTAACGAGTATTCAAATACTTACAATGCCCTACTTCATTTTATTTGAAATAAATTATCTTATTGTTTACTAATATAGTATTTGTAATCAATTAATACATTAACAATTTACAATTTACCAGAATATGTGCAAAAAAGTGCTAGATCAGCCCAACCTAACCTGATCTGATTTGACCTGCACTTATAAGTTACCGAATTGGACACGTACCAGATATATTACAAAATGGTCCACTTTGCCACCTGTCTTAGTCACTTGTGTTCTATATGAGATGTTGCCTCAATTTGTGTCATAAATATCTTATGTTGGAAAAGGTAAAACCTGATAATTACATTTTTTCAAAATTAAGGTGTTTCAAGATTTCAACAAAATAAACTACTGAAATCTCAAAGGAATCCTACGTTCATAATTGAGTTAATAACTCTTTTGTTGGTGTCTTGCTATTTATTTTTCAGTCGACGACACTTATATATTAATAGGATCTGCAAACATAAACCAGCGATCCATGGATGGGCAACGAGACACTGAAATAGCAATCGGATGCTACCAACCAAGAGAAGAGAGTAAAGAAATGCATAGAAGAGACATACATGCTTATCGTATGTCATTGTGGTATGAACATACTGGACGAGCTGAACAACTTTTTCAAGATCCCGAAAGTTTGGAATGTGTAGTGATGATGCGTCAACTCGGAGAGCTGATGTGGAAGATTTATTCAGATGATAAGCTCAAAGACATGGAAGGCGTCCATTTAGTCAGTTACCCGATGAGTGTAACACGGGATGGTAACATTGAGGACTATGTTGATGGCGGGGGCCTCTTTCCTGACACAAAAGCACAAGTAAAAGGGAAACGATCTAAAGTTCTACCGCCAATATTTACCACATAGACTATAAGATAATCCAATCAATGCTAGTCACACATGAATAAATCCTGTACATAGCATCAATTTCTTTATTTATTTTAACCTAATCATACATCAGAATATTTGAATTTGATTGACAAAGCAGCGAGAAAAAAGTACAACATACCTCTATTAAAGATAGCTTTGGGTGAAAAAAGGGACAACCATGACGATTGTTGCAACTATTAGGCCTTTTCCTATCCTGACGCCGTCATCCCCTCGTCTTGACTGCCACCTCAGCTTTCTCTCTCCAAGACACACCCAAGAACTACCCCCTCCCTATTATACCCTCATCTTCACCTCATCCCCAATTAAAAAATCATAAACCATACACACACTGACCCCACCCACTAACTCGTCTACCCCTTTCCAAAATTCGACGGGATTCGATGACACCACCTCACGAAGAGGTGGTGCCTATGGTGTCATGTTTGGACGAGACTTTGACGAGATCACGACGACAACATAGGATGCTTATAACCTCAACTTCTATTAAACAAAATTCGTATTAGCTTTTAGCTGATCATTTGCATCCTGGCCCATCTGGTATGCCTAATTTTATTAAAATTACAATTTTTATTGAGAATTTTGCCACGTAATTTGAATAAAATTACATGAGAAATGATATAACTAAAAAAAGTACACGCAGACAATTACTCCTTTGTTTAAATATGAAAATGAATAAAATTATCAACCTTCCATTACCAATTCATTTGCTTTGCTAATTACATGTTACTGTACAAAACTAGAACAAGCAATTTACAATTTTCAGGAAGCTCTCTAACGAATGAATAATATATAAAAAAAACACATACATCACACAGGAAAGGTATTCATGCATATTCCATCAATGCTCACTTCTGGTTATAACCAATCCTTGAAGGTCCAACCAGTCTGTCCTTGACCATGTGGTCCTAGGGTAATTCTTAATGGTCCCTAAATTCAATGCTTTTCTGCATCCAAGTCACTAGATTTATAATTAACACTATATACATGTAGTAGTCCCTTGTTTTCTACCGATGGTGAAAAATTATCACTAACAATGGCCTCTAGAACTAGAATTAGTCATTACGAGTTTCAGCACTTGATCACAAAGGGTGGAGCATTTCATGATCTAAGAGTTGTTTGGCAAAACTATTTATGCACAGTCGATCACGGATTCTCAAAGTATATACTGGCAGGAAAACAACCCTTTGGATTAAAAAGACGGTGTAGTGCATCCGCAACCAAGCAGACACTTTAGCTTCAAACAAACTGCTATTAAGAAATAGATTTTCTTTAATAAAAGAAAAAAAACAAGCTTCTAAGCGAAGTTAGATACTCCATATTTTCTATCATTTCCCCTTTAAAGTTTTGATCTTCAAGGAATTGTGAAACGAGGGAACTTGGAAGTTCATTCAGTTTGACCACAAAATATATTTGGGTGTCAGTTTTTAAGGGTTATTTTAATCTTTGATGATATATGACCATAATAAAGACCACCTTGAAATGCGCTCAATAATTTCAATCTTCTCCTAAAAGTTTCTTTGGTAACTGTGATAGCTAGGATTTAGCATCTTACCTATTTTGGTACTTCATATATAAATCAGGCTAGCGCTCCCAAAACCATTAAGAAATGTATTTCCAAAACCCAGAACCATGTTCACCTGCAACACAATATAAAGAGAGAAAGTATTACAAGGGAAAATAGTTTTAAAGAAATTGTTAGTATAAAGAGCATTACATCAAATGAAAATGGTTCAATACTCTCCAATGTCTAACCAAGGTACACATACACATGATATAGGACACGATAAAGCTGAAATGAGATCTAGTGTACAATTCGGGGGAAAAAAAGAGTACAATTCATCGATACTGAATCACAAAGTAACTTAAACTCCACAAACTATCTATGGCTATAAGCAACAACCTGCCTGTCTGGCTGAATATGACGATCAAAATAAACCCTATGCCTAGTCAAATTTGACATCTTTGCCTTCTTTCCATAAAAACACATAACATACAAGAACCCATAGAGGTCTTGTGCTTCTCAACTGATATATTCTTCACTTGATCTCCATAACTTGTTACAAATCACATGGATACCAATTTTTGAGGTATACCCATCTTCATCCACAGGGAAAGAGGGAACAAGATAAATAATTTCAGTCTAACACATAGCCATATACCTACCACATCTAACCATGGTTGCAGCTTTGGTGCCATCAGTATCAGAAAGGTGAGTTACATGCAATCTTCATTCATTTCCTTGTCTCGTATCCAATGTGCCATTTCATGCCCAAATGATTAAGTTGGTAAGTCTTCTCATGATGAACCCCAGTCACGGGAAGGAACTTCTGGGTCCACTATGCCTAGCCTAATGTAAACTGCTCAAAGGCATCGGAATGTATTAGAAAGTGTAGTAATTAATAACCTCCTTCTCATATCCTACATTCCCCATATCCAATGTGCCATTTCTTGCATAAATGATGACCAGTTGAGTCTCAGCAAGATAAACACTGGTCACTAATGCACACTGGAGTTTGCTGTGGAGTTGTGAAAGTCTGATTGTCGTCCAACGTATACAACCAATATGCGTGTGAGAGTCGGAAGGCAATCGTACGTCGCTGGAGGTCTCAAAGGGAAACTTCAGATTACGCCCAAACCCGTACAGATATTTCAGCCCAGTTGTCACTAATAAATAAACCCTATGTAATTGTAGAACCCTGAGTGAACTTAGTAAGAGACTCACTGGTTTGGCAGTGGAAGAAGATCATTGTTAACCTGAACCACATATATCTTGTGTTCTTGAGTTTCGTATTTGTTTACTCCATTTCCAAGTTTGCTCTTACGTGCATGAATCCGTATCCATACAGGATTTGCAGTTTATACATTCTAAGACCTATTGGGTGGGTCTATTATGCCTAATCTTATGGTAACAACTCAATTTTGAAATACTTTTCTATTTGCAGCATCGGCTAACATGACATACAACAGGAGACCTAGAATCCATTCTAAGGTGTAACTTCATTGATAATCCAAATACAAATTGGCATCTACACCATTGCTCTCTTTGCTAACTTCAGCTTTCATGGCTTCTAGAATGTATTTGGTTTAGCACAAAGCAGATCAAACCTCAAAGGGCATAACGTAGACTGGTGAATATCATTTAAGTAAAACAACACTATTTAATTAATATGCAACACAAAAGAAAATATAGGTAACAGACCGAACCTAGAAATCTACCCTAAAAGATACTAAACATCTAAAAACACTTCATATTTATGGTCTGGATTCTTAAATGAGCAAACACTCGGGCATAAATTTAACCTAGGCATAATATGAATCTATAGCTCAATAGTCAAGATATATTTACATATAATCAAGAACCAATATTACCCAAAAATCTGACACGGACTCCTTTCCTATCATAAGGTACATACGAGAACTCACCGCCATGTCATACAGCATGTCAGCCTTCCTTCAAGCTAGCCATGCAAAATGAGCAGCACGCCTTGGATCAGATGGTAGCAAGGATGTCTTACTACCGACCTATATTACAACATTATTAGAAATAAGAAGCACGAGACTGTACAATTGTTGTCTGAACTGCTGCAGGGTGGTCAATAGGATATGTCAAACTCTTCAGTGACAAGCTTAACAATATGATGAACCCTTCTGAATTTCCTCTTCGAAAAGCTTTTCATACGAACTCGATAATAGTTTCTCCTTACTAACTGGCGAATAGTGTACTGATACACAAACACAAGCAGTTTGCAACAAAAGTAGTTTGCAAAAGAAAGCAACAAAGCTCAACAAAGCAATAATAGAATTTAATAGATACATCTCAGTCACCCTCTAAAGTCGTCAACACTCATAATACATCAATAAAAAGGTAAAACCCCAATGGTGATCCACTGCAGCAGAAATGACTTATCCACAACAATATAGAGAAATGAGAGCTTGCATTCCAGTAAAGATGACCTTGTGTGAAAAACAACAGGATGACTGTTGGTTATAGACTTTGATATCTCCGATGAGAAATGGACTTGCGAGCATTTGTGTCAATTACGTTTTGTTTTCAGCAATTCTAGCGATTCTCCCACTCATATGTCACCAAAAGAGCCTAGTGTCGTATACTGCTACCAATATAATGGAGATCATCTATACCCAGTATTAGATGAGATATGCTTACAAGACTATAAATCCCCTATCAACGTGCTCACCAGCTATTTCTAGATAAGAATAAACTTGTCAAATCCTAATCTTCTAGGACCTATAAATCTCCAAGTCATCCAAGTCCTTGAGCCATGCAGGCCAAATACTTCTCTGTAATTATGTTACATCTTCCCACTAGACCAGTGCCCCAAAGAGCTTTAAAAAAAGGGAGATTCTATAGGGATATATCTTCTTTAAAGAAAGAAATATCAATTCACAATCATTTGATGAACCGCTAGTTTCCTAATTTCAGTACGTCTAAAATTTACAACCTATGATGCTATACTCCAACTTCCATACACTATTTTTCTTTAGAGCCTAGAATATTAAGAGCTTGGTACTAATATATATCCTGGTAACTCCCAGGTCAATACAAGCCTTAAATCAATAGACCCTGCAATAGGTTTTCTATATACCAACTTCAACACATCAATGGATGTTTCGAGTCTGTATGATACAAGAAGACAGACATATTACATAAGATATGTAGTTATAAAGTATGATACTATAATTGCTCCAGTAAACTATGTGAACATGTCCATTCAAGTTAGACCATGAGCAGTCATAACCTAAGAAACAGCCAAGAAAACGAAACAATATGCTGTAAAAATAAAAAATAAAGCCATTAAAAAAATCCAACTCCTTGTAACTTAACGCTACATCATAATCATGGCACACGAGAGGATCATCATCTCCATAAGTTGTAGAAAAGCAACTTAATTTTGCGAAGGCTAGCTTAAAGAGTTAACAGTTCAAATTTTAGGGATTACTTATTTAAATGCAAACATAGGAGAACCATACACTTCTACCACTCAATCTGGATTTCAGAGATAACGTAGAATAAGATATGCTTTTCTGCAGATCAGAACGCAGGCCGTCCAAATGTCAACGGCGAGTCATGCGAGGTTTCTCAAGCCCAGACCTTGATGCAGAACTTGAACCATAAAATGGACCCTTGTCAGCAGCACCCTGAGGAGCAATGTCATAGGACCCAAATGATACTTTATCCATAAAAATGAATATACAAACGAAATACAAAACTGGCCTGCACTCTAGTCTTGAGGCAGCCATATCTCCAAATGATGCTCTACATAATCCTAATTCCAGATAATAAATCAGATATACTAAAAGGTTGTGAGTTCTAGCTCATGTGCACAAATTGTAAATATATGTGGATGTGTGTGGATACTTGCCTTTATTAAAGATAAAACAAAAATAGAATAAATAATCAAACATACTAAACCATATCTTACATTCCCAATCAAATAATTACCAAATTATGGATATAGTATAGTTACCTTATTTAATAATGGAATTCACTACCTATAAGTAACTGTAAATAATGCAAGTTGGGCACGATGGAGAGCTGGAAACACTTTAATCTAACAAATTCAAGTAAAAACTACAAGCAATGGATAAGTTTGAGCGATATAGCAAGTAATACCAGATGAGTGTCATATCCATCGCGATAAGAAGAAAAACGACCGTCTGAACTGCCAAATTGCATCCCATATGAACCACCTAGATTACCAGGCAACAAAGGTTCGTGAGAAAATGTCAGTGCACCCAAGTACTACATATAACCTCAATTTCAAATTTTAGTGACTTCATAGCTGGTGATATTAGACCAAAACAAGTGGAAACAAAAATGATTTCAAATTAGAAGTCAATGAGTTTGAGAGAGTTATGAAAATATCAGCACATGAGCTAAAAAATAGCATACACAGTTCCACATTTGGTAGTAATCATTTTCTGATCTCATCCGAGATAGGAGCCTGACCATGAACTCATAACAAGAAAGAAGGAAAAGGCCAGCTGAAACAGGGTCAATAGAAGTGAGAAATTCTCTCGAAACATCTAAGAAGTAATTTAGATGGGAACTAGCAATTTTGACCCTCTTACTTATGCAATGGGTCGATTGAGTCGTGGTTTATCCCTAGCCGGTCAAATAAAAAAGATGCTAAATAGGAAATGGATCAAACAGGTTGAAAGTCATCCAAATGTGTACTTTAATGCTTACGGCCTCCTAAATCGTTGTTCATTACAAAAGTGTGAGCACCCTGATTCATACAACATTTCAAACCCCATAGGCACTAGCAGTAGTGATCGCAAATACATGTACATGCCATAGCACAAACCACGGTGTGCTAAAGAATCACTATATTTAAGAAAAACACTACGATCAATAGGATTATATTAAGATATTCCTATTACTTGCAAAGATAAGGACAATGTTTGCTCATAATAAAGCTGGGAGCCCTTATCATCAAACAAATCAAAGACTTATGTTCTGAGCCAGTCAAAGGGAGTGACATATTACCATTATTTCTAAAAAATACAAAATAAAGAGAAAAGAACAATTCGGTATGAAGAATATATATGCAATAATTACGGTTTAAGGTGGGCTGACAAAGGTCAGCAAACAAAGCAAGTAGGTTTAATCAAAAATAAAAGAAACTACGACAATGTTAATGGTACATACCAGCAATCCAAGGTCCAACATCCGTATTTGTAAGTTCTGCACGAAGCTTCTCCACTTCCCGGGCCATAGAAACCAAGTTCTTCTCCATTGCTTGTTTTTGTTCCATCAGTTCTATGCCTCCTTTCTTCTCATAATCAATAGCATCTCTGCAAGATACAAAATAACGTTAGTTAAAAGAATTCCGTTCGTAAATATTTCATAAATTTGGCATTTAAATTTCAAGATAATGAGGATATAAACACCTGGCATGCATAAGCTCCTGAAGTATCCTCTCGTGCTCTACTCTCAAACCCGGAAGTTGCTCGTTATCTATTTGCAATTTTGCAAGTTCTTTTTTCAACATCTGAACCTTCCCAGTAAGATCGTGCCTTATCGAGCTTAATCTCTTGACTTCTGAATGAAGTTGAGCAGCCTCGTTTTTCAAAGGCTCACTAGCACGAAGATCAGCTTCTAGTTTCAAACCCTTTTCAATAAGCTGCCTCGAACTCATTTCATTTTCCGCCTGAATATCACCTATCGCAATATTCATCCGTCTAAGTTCTTCCCTTGCAGCACCCAATTCTCGTTGCAGAGCAACTCGGTCTTCAACTAACCTCCTATTTTCACTCAACAGCCCCCGGATTTCATGATGCTGCATTTCTAGTTCTTCCTCTAATATAGCAGGATGAGGTGGCATAGGTCGAGCCATTGGGCCGCGAGACGGCGGCCCTACCGGCGGATAACCATGCCGCGTTTCATGTACCTCGCGGGGATAACGGTTCCTGGACATCTAATATTATCCTAAAAACATGTCATAAATTAGAACTACAAATGCATTATATTATTATTATTATAAGAATGATAATAATTAACGGGGATAACTAATATGCTTCTAGCAGCATATAGTTAGCTGCTCTCTCACAATCTTTAAAAAAAAAAATATTATATTTAACCATGCGATTGAAATTAATGTGAGAGGGAGGTAGAAGCATTTAAGTTTATCCCAATAATAATTAATAACTTATGCCACTAATAAACAGATAATAAGCTAACCGAATACCCAACCGTTCCCACAACCAACACGAAATAAGTTTACTAATATATATATAACGGAATTAAAAACAAACTAGCAATTATAATTAAATTTGATATAAAACCCTAGAATTAACGGAAACATCAAATTAACGATATTAAATTGTAAATTACAGAATATATATATATATTAAAAAAAAATGTAGCACCAACCTTAATTATATGGAGGAAATTGAATTAATTATGTAAAATTGTTTTTCGTTGTTACAATTATAATTATAATCCGCTTGTTGAGATTTAAAGAGGTCCGGAGTGATCAAATTTGTTGAATGCAAAAGGGAGATTTTATATATATGTGTGTGTTTGTGTGTGAGAGAGAGTTGAATTTGTATGGCGTGGTTTACTGGTTTTACTACTGGTTAGGTTATTGGGCTGCTGAGGATCATTAAGTGAGTGGTTTGGGTTTACATGTTTGGGCTGATGAGAATCAAAATATACCAATTTTATTTTATTTTTTAAACGACCAACGAATAAACCCGACTGGTAAAAGACGACCTCATACGTCCGTGAACTTATAACTACCAATTTAAATTAATAGTTTCAGAACTAGTATATACGATATTTTGTGTATATATATATATATTGGTGTGTACTTTGACCTTCTTAGTAATAATGTCTCGTCTCGAGAGGCCACCTAATTATTTAATTACTTTCTTTTAGGCCATTAATTTTTTAAATGAGACTTATAGGCCATCTGAGTTTATAGTATTTTTCATTTACATCATATCTGGTTAAAATTAAAAAAGAAGAAATGAAAATGACAAAAATATTCTTTATTTAAAACATAAATTTATATAAATAATATAAATATTCAGTAAAATACCAATCCTACCCCTTCATTTAAAATAATTTAATTAATTAAACAATTATCACACTCTTTATTTGTAACTTCATCCATCATCTTCAATGTAATTTATTAATAATTATCTCTTTAATAAATTTGTATTCATCATTATCACCTTTCTCAACGGATTATGTATATGAGCACGATGAAAAAAATGTCACACATAACAAACTGTATATATAAAAAAGTACAAGCCGACAATGAAGCAAAACAACATTAATATATCAATTACTTGTGAAAGTCAACACAACATTTAAGCATTGCATCCAACATACATTAATTGACACTTCAAGTATTAATTTATTTTGAGGGTATTATTGGTCTTATCATATTTTTAAGGGTATTATTGTCATAAAAAATAATTTTGGCTAGAATTATTGTAAATGGAAGAAAAAAAAATAACATTTTGGATGGCCTATAAATCTTTTTTAATAAATTGGTGGCCTAAAGGAAAAACAATGAGATATTTGGGTGGACTTTGTAGACATTATCCCTATTAATTAATGGATTGTTTTGATTGACTTAAACTGGATTCGTAACTATACAATAGCAAAATCAATGATTTTACCTAATTGTTCAACATTAACTATTTTGGAACAAACTTAACCTATATGCCTTGTGCGTTCCACAATTAGACAGGGGGGAAATGTTGAGTACTTGAGTATATCAATCTTATGGAACATGTAATGTCTTGAACTTATGTTAGTGTTGTGAGTTGTGACTTGTAGGACTAAAGTTGATAACTAGTGAGGAGCTTAGTGGCATAGATAGAAGAAACAAAAGCTTGGTGTTTACAAGTATCAATATCAACAAGTGGGGTTTGGACTGAAAAATGAAAACCAAACAAATGATCAGGATAACAAAATGAAACATGTTAATCACCTTTTGATAAAAACACCATATTCAGTGCAAAAATTCATAGTAAATTCATTTTAGTTATTTCTTTAAACGGATAAATAATTTTTTGTTTAGTTATTTAAACAGAATAAGTCTTTAACTCTAATTATTTTTCTCATACATATATTATCTCATTGTTTAATAAGGGTTGAATCTTGTCTTAGTGTTATCTTGTCTAAATTACAGAATTGTTTTATACCTTTGGTTATTAATCTTCCATTATGGATGCTTGTGTGTTGATTATTGTAATTGAATTTGCTAATTGTGAGTCTCATATTTCTACCACCAAGGTGGCTTAGCTGTCAAACGATATGATGTCCTTAAAAGATATCTTAGGTTCAAATCTTCTTAAGTAACATTTTGGAAGTAGTCAGAGAAAAAATTAGACATTCATCTGAGTTATAAAAGTTGTTATTCCTAGATTACCTAGACAAGGAAACCGGACTCTATTTTCCCACTATTATGCCAAGGGGCACGAGATTCCTCAACAACAATGCGTGTGGGCCTATATTCCTAGTTAACTAAACTATTTTATAAATCATTTGCATCATTTCTTAATTTTTGAGTTTTAAATATATTAATATGGGGCTGGTTATTATAAAATAAGTATTATAGTAAAACAAATAGGATAAGATCTTGACCATTGGATCATGATAAAATTGATGCGCGGAGATTTATCCAGCACAATTATATACACTGGTGCATGAAGATTTTTATGATGCAAAACGATTTGTAGTTAAGAGAAAATGATTATTTTATTTTAATACTTATTTTATATGAACCAGAACCATATTAATATTACTAATTTACTCCTTCACCTAATCAATTTTATGTTTATGTAGTGTATTATCTCTACTAAAACATCACAAGTTCACAACCAAATAAGAAACATAATATATTTTATTAAATCATCATTAATTAATATTAATATTATATAATATCCAATCATTTATGTATTCAATTATAGTAAAAGGTATCATACTTTCAGGGCCGTCTCTGAGGATTTATAGACCTAGGACGAGCAAAAAAAAAAAAAGCTCATGGGCTAACCCCAACGAATTAAACTATATAAACTACTTTTTAAAAACGACGATAAATGTCATATCAATAGGGATACCAAAAGTTATTGGTCAAAAAATATTAAAAAATTACAAAATCATGCTAGCTAACTGCCGATTCATGAAGTCCTCTTATCATTTTCCATAACAAATTGGCTGATTAACTCTTGATAGTTTATATTATTTAAAATACAAATAAAACTAAACACATAAGATCAAAACCTAAAAAATATTTAAAGATATAAATTTAACAAATACATAATAACAATGAATAATATATAGTAATAGAAAACTAAATAATTAAAAACTAAACATAAAACTAAAAAGAAAAAAAAATCGCTTGCTCTCAATAATGAAATTGGGAGTACTCTTTTATTTGACTTTTATTGCATAGTTACATAATTTAATAAAATATTTTGCTTGCTTCTAATAAAGAAATACAGTGAAACTACATTTGCCAATGAAAGAACTGTGTCTATCTAAAGAAAAAAAAACCAAATATATTTTTATTGGCAATCCACAAAATATGTGTAAGTAACTTTTTACTGGGCTAAGTTACACGACTTAATTTATAAATGATTGATAAGTTTTCACATGTTTAATGGGCTTAGTCAATTAGATATATAAACATATAAAAATTTTAAAATCGGGTCTCGGACGGTCGTCCAACTCGTCCCACCCCTAAGCCGGCCTTGCTCGTTATGATATATATATATATGATAACCCATCGACTTATAGACCGCGTGTTCAAATTTTAGGACAGATACTTTATAATTGTAAATATACGTGAAATTTGCATGGATTTTTTTATAATTGTCTTTCTAAACTCACAACTCAAATCGGGGTGTAGAAGGTTTATTTGAAAACAAATGAAGCAACGAGGTGTATGTCGTATGGTTGTCGGTTAATTGAATTTTAAAAGTCAAAGAAAACAAGTCAACGGAAATGGATTGGTGGAGATTGTATATACTTGTGGATTGCCAGTCATCTTAATTATGTCTGATTTTTGAATATGCAATCATGTGTCACCCACCCATGTTAGAAATATGGGTGCAAAATATGACAAAGAATCCAAATCAATTCCACTTGTCTCAATAGATGATGTCACAAATATACCGATTAATAATTTAGATTAACTACTGTGAGATAAGGCTTAATCATCATAAGGTTTTGGATTCGAATCTCTTTTTTTTGAATTGATGACTTGGTGTTAGAATATGATCGGGTGATACCACTGGTAGCACGATGATACTTTAGTGTTCGTCAGTAATTCAAAAATTTACCGTTCAAAAAAAAAAAACAAACTAGGACGTCTATAATTAGTTATAGCTTAATTAATCATAACATCTATAATGATTCATATTTACCACACTAAGCTCTTTTCTTTTCACAACAACAATATCGCTTAATATTAAAATGATAATTAATGTCATTCATAATACTCTACAATATCTATGTAATATTTCATAATACCCATATAACACCCATAACAGAAAAGGAATCAAAGAAACAAACTCACCACATGCTCGTTCCTCAAGTGAGCACCACCACACCAACTACCACAACGAAAGTGTACTGAACCACTTTGGGAATCCCAATATGGCGGAGTGATAACGATGACAATTTGTAAGCCATTAAAGATGCTCTTAGCTTTGTTCCAAAATAAGTGACCTTGATGATATATTATTATTATTATTATAAATCATTTGTATATGAGTCTTAAAATTTGAATTTTGAAGAACATGAAAATTACTATATTATCCATATATATTACCATTTATATATTTATATATATTATATATATGTGTGTGTATGTGTCAATGTGTGTATTCACATTTTCATATTTTAGTTAGTTCTAATCATTTCTATCTTTAAATATTCTATCAACAAATAACAAACATAATTTATATATACACTTGTGTTAGAAAATCCAAAGCCGGCAGTTGGTGAAGCTGGCCGCCGACTACCATCTTGCTGTACTAATTGAAGTTTACGAGTTTTATTTTTAAAATTTTAAATTTGATCTACATTAAAATTTAATTATTTAAATACATATATATAGTTTTAGAGCAGTACAATAATAACATTAGGCAATAGCTATATGACAGTGTTTGTGCTAGCTTTTTACATAGATTTTTAGAATTCTAGTTTTACGAAAATATAATTAAAAATCAAATAATAAAACATATATTTTATTTTTAAAAATAAACATATCTTTTCTTTTAAAATAGACTAAGTAGTCATGAATACAATTTGCTATATGGTATTAGCCTATGCCTATTAGGATCACACTCAACATAATGGGGCTGCATATATATTTTGACCACATTTTATATTTTTGGCCATCTAAATTAAGTTAGACGGTGGTCTCAAATTTTAAATGTGTTATTTACTATTAATATTTTTATATGGGAAAAACCCATAACTCCTTATATATGTAACAAAGAAGGACCTTTTTTAAATCCTAAAGAGTAGGTTTAGAATGTCATTTACTATTTTGATTAAAAAATTATATGTTAGCTATAGTTAATATATTAATAGTTGATTATGTGAAAACTAGTCTTAATACACGTGCATGATGCACGGTTTGTAATAATATTTTATTATAATATTTTGTTTAGTAAGTATTTATGTTTAATGCTATAAAATATAAATTTTGTAGTTTGCTGACATGAAATTTCAATACTTAGATTATTAACTCAATATTAATTCATATATAACCATGTAATATTTGGTTGTTTTCTTATTGTTAATTGTTTTAATGGATGGAACTTATATTGATTAACTATAAATGCAACTAAAAGTTAATGAAAAGTTGTTAAATATGAAAGTTAATCATCATCGGAGAGAAGGGGGATAACACCGTTTAATGATTTGCAAGAGAAAAAATTCAAATTAGAAAATATTGATGCAAAAACTTGTATTTGTCAGTTGTGTTAGAGATTTTATTTAATACAAAAAAATATATATTAAAGAATATGCAATCTTTTAAATTAGATCTTAATTAATATATGTAAAAAATTATATAGATAAGGAATTTTATAAATTAAGAAAGTATATTTATTATTAATATTAATATATCTGATAAAATGAGAATTATGTGAATAAAGAAAGTTATTATAAAAAAAAATTGGTAAAAGATTTTAAAAGACACATGTCTATCAAACAAAGTGCCACATGTGGCTTTAAAAATGTCTCAATCTTCTTTTAATATATTGGTAGATAGATTAGTAGTACGCACATCAATATTTTCTTTGTTTTATTTTGTAATTTTTAATTTTGAGAGTTTAAAGATTTCGTTTGTTAGTCCTAATAAACTGGAAACCCTTAGTCACCTTTATGGCAATAATGAAACTAAAGTAAGTTCACTGAAACTAAACTGTTCTACTGAACCACTTTCAGTGAAGCAATAATATATAATCCTGGACAATGTAAATAACTGAAACAGATATATAAACTGGACTGAAGCAGAAATGCAATAAAGTAAAAGTAGTTGAACACAAAAGTTTACTTTTCAAACGTATTTTATTTATTTGCTATAAACAAAATACAAAGATGTTGCGGAATCGGAATAACATCTAAGTACAATATTCTAACAACCTTTAAAAAACAATATGATCTAAGAACTAGGAATTGCTAATGTGTTTTAAAAAATACTTAAAGTTGTGAAGTAGTTATCATGAATTGAACACAACCAAAGTAAATGCATAAGTTAACTAATTTGCTTTAAGTAAGTGCTAAGGCATTTACTTGACCATTATTTATAGGCAAAGTTCTAAGAGAGAGAATTGAAGCTGTACAAAATGTGATTGAGAGCATTTAAGAAATTTTCACTAACCATAATAAATTCCGTAAATTGCATTGTTAATTTGATCTTGAGCATCCTATTGATTTGACTAGTCTGCTTCAAACTTGACAACCTTTATGAACTTTATATGCAACAGAGGTACGAGGAAAGGACCGGGTAATATGTTAATTGGAAGAAAAAAAAAAAGGGTAATGGGGGGAACCCTAGCCCCGGTATCACATTGGATACCCATCGACCCACCCCGTATGAGATTATGATGTCGGTGAAATACATCCACCTATTTCCCACATGATCTAGGACACCCTTAAGAATCGAACCCGCATCACTCAATTACTCATCAAAAGGTGGATCCATCTATGTTTCTAAGCATACGACTCCCAGAACTTTATATCTACCAAGAATCTGGCTCTCCACAATTAGGGATCATTCTACTACCGACTACTTTGTATTTGATGTTTTGAATCAAAATTTGTGTCTTGCATTCTCAAGTTGTTAATAATCATTTTAAGGTTGTTCATAATCGAAAAAACATTGGTTATGGCAAGCATGTGTTTTACTTATTTCTGTGTTTTGAACGTTAGTTATGTTTTGTGTCTTTATTGGTACCAATCCATCATTTTGATAAATGATCAATAAACAGCTTTCTACATAATTTTTTTGCACGTCCACCTTACTTTAATCGTAACGTTCAAATATGATAAAGCTTTCTAATATTAAGGGATAATGTCACCGGAATGTAACCAACTATGACCAAATGGTTATGTAGTGTAGTAACCTACTCGGATGGCTATGTAATGTATGCACCTATGTTTTTTTGGCTATACTATGTAAAATCTGTACGGCCCTTACATTGTTATACCCAAAAAAATACATAGGTCCTTACATTCATTGACTAAAATAAAAAGGTCCTTACATAGTATAGCAAAAAAAACACAGGTGCATACATTACATAGCCACCCTAGTAGCTCACTGTACTACATAACCATTTGGTCATAATTGATTACATTCCGGAGCCATTATCCCTAATACTAATTATTATTCAAACCAAATTGAGTTAGTCAAAATTTATAACTCATCAACAGAAATAAACCCATGCTCTCAAACAACAATAGCAAGTTCCCTCCATCTATCCTTTTGTTTTTCATTTCAAGTTCTATGATTATTTTTATTGAATGTAATTCACAGGTAATCGGCGAGAAATAAGATAGTCCGTGTAATGCACGGGTATCACCTAGTTATTCATATATATATATACTAGTCTTAATACCCGAGCGCGATGCACGGATTGTCTCATATAAATATTAATTATTTGGCTTTCATATAATAAAAATGCATGATTTGTAGAGTTAACAATAATATTATTACACAAGTAAAGTGTGTGACAAGTAAAAATTTTAGGAAAATGCTAATACAGCCCTTATGGCTGTAGCTAACGTGCATAAAAAAAAATTATACCTTCCATATCAAAAGCTCACCTCCTAAATTTTATGGTAAGTATACAACAATTTTATGCATCTTAACTATAACCCCTATGGCTGTATTTAGCTAGACCCAAAATTTTAATACATATGCATTTTTTGAAACATAAAAATAATGGGTATCCATATATACATACAAAATTTTCGTTAATAAACGATTGAGAATACACTATATAAATCATCCCAACACTATGTATGTAATTTATAGATGCCTATATTTTCCAAATTCAGTTTTATAACAGTTTTAAATATCATGCAAGTACAGAGTACTCGATAGAACCGAAACTAAACATTTTCATCCATTCTATGATGATAAAAAATAATGCATATTATGTTTGTATTAATAAGATTTGATGCACTAAAATCTT
>JAOEHQ010034285.1:0-34668 GCA_025447715.1 Asclepias incarnata | reverse complement strand
TGTCTTGGAGAGAGAAAGCTGATGTGGCAGTGAAGATGAGGAGATGATGGCGTCAGGATAGGAAGAGGCCTAAGTAAAGGGAAACACATAATCAATTAAAATCCATCATATACAACAATTGAGATTGTTGCCTTGTGGGAAACAAGTCTTGCTAACAGTAATTCTATCACAAAAGATTGCATGGCACGTCGGGCCATGTTTTATATGTTTATGTTGTTGACACAATCAATATCATGGAGACTTGTAAATCGTGGTCGAGTAAACATTCCCATTGAAAACAAATTCTCAGGTAAAGAAATGGAAAAAATAGAATCAAAACTTCAAGTTCAAACGTTAAAGATACATAAATTAATGAAAAGACATTAACAATCTTAACACACCTAAATTAGGGAAAAGCAACCAAGAGAGCGAGTGCTAACCTATAAATATTGCAATACATTCTCAGGCTAGTACTTTTCGTTTATAACGGACCATAACCTTCCCTTTGACACCAACCACCATAGCATTCCAATCCGTCTCTGGAAAGGGAGAAACCAATTCCAACTCAAAGTTTCTCAACAAATGGCTCCAAATCGCTTTAATTTGCAGATAAGCAAAGGGTTCTCCTAAGCAACCATGTCTACCACCACCAAAAGAAATATAGGAAAACGCCCCTGCAGCCTTGTCTTCTTCTCTACCTGGGCAAAATCTATCTGGGTCATATGTGTCGGGTTCCTTGAACACATGTGGCAGTCGATTAGCAAATGCAGGTGACGTGGCAACTATGTGGCCCTTTGGAATGTCGTATTCCTTCCCTTCTTTTGTGGTGACACTGAAATCAGTGTGAGAGCTGCGTAACAACATGATTAGTGGTGGGTGGAGTCTTAATGCTTCCTTTATGCATCTGTATAGCACATTCATCTCCGACAAAATATCATGATCGATCTTTTCACCATGATTTTGCAAGATATTTTTTTGCTCATCAATTACAGCTGCCATGTGTTTCGGGTTGCATAGGAGGTATGCTCCAGTCCAGGTGGAGGTTATAGAACTCGTGTGCTGGCCGGCAAATAGGGCAGCAATGAGAAGTCCAGTGACCTCAGATTCAGTGGTGGGGCGTCCGTTTTTGTATTTGGAGTCAATAAAACACTGCAACATGTCGTTTTCGCATTTCCCGCTTTGCTTTCGAGAATTAATGATGGTGGAAAAGATGTGTGCAAGTTTCTCGCGGGCTTGGTCACGGCGACGGTGAGCAGGGATGGGGAGGTATGGGAAGATGACACTGATTGGAAGCATACCATTATCAAGATCGTGGAAAAGAGCAGACACATCATCAAAAAGCTTGTTACGAACTTCTTCACCCAATAGACATCTACTGGCTGTAAGAATGATGAGGTTTTCTAGTTCATGTTTTAAATCCACTTCACCACTGTCACCCCATTTTGAGAAATATTCCTGCAAATTGCATTAACAAAATAATTAAACAGACAATTAAAAAGATACTGCTATTTAGGGGGTGTTTGGATATGCGGTTTGAAAATGATTATATAACATCCTATTCAATCAACACAAGAAAAACAACAGTATTAAAAGGTGTTAACTAAGAATTCAATATAATAACGGAACGAAATTTCTATTGTAAATATGAGAGATTTTGTTAAATGGGACTAAAACAACTCTTTCAAAATATATCCAAATAGAACACATAGGTAAATTTAACTAACCTTCTTATAAAAGATTTTGTTGCAACCATGCAACCGATTTTTAAAACTCATAGTTGACCAGAAATAATCAAACAATTGTGGGTGTTTGGAATTATCAGAATCAGATAATCAGCTCTTAATGAGATTCCTGATAGCTAAATATTCAAGTGTTTTGACAAATTCTGATTATGTCAGGACTTGCAGGTAAAAAGATCCCTAAACAACCAACATCAGTTCTGTTGCAACTAGATATGCACAATGACTGGTCAATTCTCGGTTCTAGTTCTAAACAGTCCAGTTTTTCTGATTAAAAAAAAAAAACCAAATATGTAAAATGCTAAAATTCATCAAATTGCAAAATGATATGAAATCTTTAATACTCAAAATATTCACTATAGTAAAATCTTCTGACTTTCAAGTAAAGGATTGATTTAAAACAGAGTATATTTCAGACCAATTCTTTTTCGTTTGAGTCTTTGAGAACTACCTCCAGAAGCTGTTATGGTTTTGACTATTTTGCCCATCTCTAGTTGCGTTGCAACTACTCTAAAACTAATAATTGGCCACTATATAATCATTTTACTATAAAACGATTATCTACAATCCAATAATCACTTCCAAAATACAATGCCAAACACCCTCATAAACAAAATCTTATTATCCAAACACTACCAACTAATAATAGCAATTTCAAATCATAACAATTTCCAAAACACAAACTCCCTTCACATATAATAATATCATGCATGTATATATGTATAGTATAGAAAAAAGTGTATAGTAAATCAGTAAAAAGCAAATAATTACCTCAGCTTCAAAAACCATATGATCTACATAAGCTTTAAGTTTATTAACCCTCAAAGCCTCGGTAAAAAACCTGAACTGTTCTTGCCTAACAGAATAATCAACATCGAAAACAACGCCAGGTCCAAAAGTAGGTACATTAAACTGATAAACTTCTTGCTGACTCAGATCTGATTCAGAAGCTTTAAAGAAATGGGCCGAAACTTCAGGCCCAATGAAAAAGGTGATGTTCTTGTTCAACAGAGTCAGATTGAGTGTAAACACACTTCCTAGTTTTGGGTATTCTTGTTTAAGCATGATTATGGGACCTTTAAAGAAACGTAATAGGCCCCCGATGATTGGCCATGTTTTGACGACTGGGGGCAGACGTTTGCGAGATCTGGGGATTAAGAATGTTGAGATGATTTTGGCTGCGAGTATGGTGGCGATTAGGAGCGTCGCCACGTTTAGTAATTTTGGATCGATTTCCATCTTCCTGAATTTTGAAATAAAAAATGTAGATTAATTAATAATTGAAATGATGATGATGACGATAAGAGATAGAAATTGATTTTGTGAATATTTGAGAAAGGAAGAATGATGGATGTACCTGACTACCTGAGATTGATTGATTGGAGATGGAAGAGGGAGTACTTGTATTTAAATACTTGTATTAAAGAAAGGGTTTTTTACTATGGGCTAAACAATGGATCTCTGTCTGTATGTTTGGGTTAATCAACTTGTAAGAACAGCTTCACATGTGATTATTGTAAATTTGTAAGTATAAAAAATGAGAATTGATATTCGTATCATCGTTTTTGATTAATTTATCACAATGTATAAATGATACAACACATTGTATAAGTAATTATGTATGAGTGTGATAGATTTATTAAATTATGTGGTACTCTTCCCTAAAAAAATATGTGTCGTTTTTATTATTTTTTCAGTTTATTATTTTAATAATTTTTATAAAATCACAACTTCTAAAATTTTTTTCAATCAAAGAATTTTTATCATGTGTTTGGGTTGGAGCACCATGATATGGTATGAACTTATGAAAATTTGATCTTTATAACTTCTACAATTTTATCTCGTAAGTTTTGTTTAGATATCAAAATTTTTAAAAGTGTTATGTGTTTTTATAAACTTATAAAATATAAGCTATTTTAACTAATTTTTAGAAAATAGCTTGAGCTTTATAAAGTAATTATATTTCACTTTTTGAAAAGTAATATTTATACTTTTAAATTTTATAATTATAAAGTACAAGTTTCAACCAGCTTTTTAAACGCTTTTATTCTTACTTCCGTTCAATTTTATCTTAAACATGTCCAAATTCACTATTTAATTATGTGTGTGAGAAAGGTTAAAAGAAACAAATTAGACCTTCATCCCACCAACGGTGAATGATATCTGACACGTCGAACAATGTATATTTTTTTGTAAATTTATTCATGTATACATATAAAGTATTTTGTATTTATTTTCGATAAATGAAACTAAAGATATTAAAA
Organism: Asclepias incarnata; assembly: GCA_025447715.1. Lineage (NCBI taxonomy): Eukaryota > Viridiplantae > Streptophyta > Magnoliopsida > Gentianales > Apocynaceae > Asclepias > Asclepias incarnata. The sequence goes on along the minus strand of JAOEHQ010034285.1, from coordinate 30,686 downwards.
TGATTTCATGTGGGATTTTAACACAATAAATCACCATATTTAGTGTTTTATGTTTAAAAAAATTGTCGCGAAAATATAATTTTTTTTCTTAATAAAACATCCATCATATACATTCAACAAAATAGAAATAAGATTCAAACATATCTCTTCCAAGAAAGGAATGTTTGGTTATATTTTAAGAGAATTTGATGAAATGAAATTTAGAATTTCTTATTTTAACCTAATATGACAAGTAAGAAAATTCCAAATCATTTCCATCAAATTAACTTAAAATCTTTAAACCAAACAAACCCCTATTGTTGTGATCCTTGGAAGAAGATCGTACGGGTTTCAAAAATAACTCAATGACACAATCTAATTGATCGTTTCAAAGAGATTACCGTTAACGAATTAATTAGCGTGAATTTACATTAAAATTAGAATAAATTGTGTTAATAAACTATCCTAAAAAGTAAGTAAATAAATTGTGTTAATAAATGGTAGATCTACAAACTAATTACAAACAAAAGTTTACAAACAAAGAAAGAGAAAAAATGACTTGATTTGATTGGTAAAAGATTTGTTTGTAAACTTTTATTTGTAATTAGTTTGTCAACCTAGCATTTATCTAAATTAAAAACCGGATGTAGGCATGAGTGGTTGATGGGAAGTTGGTTTTGAATGGTAGTGGTTTTAGGTTAGTAAGTGTGATGTTAGTTAATACCAGGTAGGTTTTATGTAATTAAGGAGAATCGTATCACGTGAGTTGGGTAAGGCCAAAAGGTGATCATCCAGTTACAGGTTGTATTATTTTGTATTTTAGCTCTACAAATCTGATCCACAAGATATACAATCTTCAATTTGCATATTACAGATACAAATTAATCAGGACTTTCTTTTTCTTTTTTTAAAATTTTTTTTTTTTTTTAAATTTTTGGGTTTATAATTGCAATATTCTATACCACCTGGACACATACAAGCCGGTCAGTGTCACCCAGGCACTTAAGTCCACTATGATGACCAAAAATTATGGACCTGTCCCAGTTGTAACGAACCTTTGTGTTTGTCATGAACCTCCTATAGAAAGTGGCCTGCAGACTAAATTGTTAAAATACAAATTGACACTTCACCCACTTCTTACATAAGTACCACCAATTGTTTCACTACCCCAGCTCAGCCGTCACCAAACACAAGTAACTATACATCCACCGGTTCCAATATTTTGAATTTGGACATACCATTCTAAGTTGATTAACACTGCCAGTCGATCTTTTGATGACATCTGGATTTACAGGTTCATCGCATCAAGGCTACGTGGCGGCTTACCTTAGTTATTCTCCTCTTAGTTGCTGTACTTCGCAGTTCGCATCATTATCCCTGCTAAGTACATAAAACAATTTTCTCCATTTGCCATGAAAATCACTCGCACTGTTCATGTATCAGCAAATAATACTTATTTCAAACAACGGTTGCACACATCCTTTGATGGATGGAAGTTAGAAAATATACAAGATATCTAACTCCATCCAATCTTGCAACCGAACAAGCCATCGAATGGAACCTTGAATTCCAGTTATGTTTGATTCTTCATGAATCAAACAGGCCTTGTAGATGTGACAAACATATGCACCTCTAGTTAGTGACCTATCTGTCTTTACAGCATATGAGAAGTGATAAGACAGCAAAACGGTGGCGGGAAAATGCAAACTGGAGCGCGGCAGATTGGTCTTTCGGTGAAAACTTTGGCTTTACTGGTTCTAGCATTCCGAAGCCATATCATGTTATACCAGTTTGTGTGGAGTTACACAAAGACAAGGATTCGGAGATCTAAGGAATTATATACTCCTTGACCCGGTATCTACTACCCCGACAGCAATATAAGCCGGGATTGAAGTACGGGACAAGATTTATAAGAAAGTGGAACACACTCGATCAATCATTACATATAATAGTAACACGTTGAGCTGAAACTTGAAAATACAGGTACCATAAAATAAGACAAGCCTGGTTTTGTTGGTTAGTTTTAAGTAAAGTAAATTTGATTTTAGAAAACTTCATTTTATTACTGACATCACGACCTCATCTAAATGTAACCTCTTTTACTCTATAGCCAAACTCCACGAGCAACTACGGAGTTTCACAAAACTCCATCACCTGAGAAATAACAAAAATAATGCAATTAAAGATCAACAGAAGGACTCGCCTTATACACAATAAAGCAATCATGCATCTGATTAGTACCTTGCCACACATTGGACAAGTGTCACTTCTTTCCATCCATTCATATATACAGCCTAGGTGAAAATGATGAGAGCATTGTGTCACAATTTTAGGATTCTCCAAAGTATACTCTGCATATTGCATAATCTTGTTAAAACAACAAAGTTTAACATTAATCAAGTCGTACAAAAGAAATTTATATTTAAGGAATTCACCATCAAGACATGTTGGACAAACATCTTCATTATCCGAAGTTTGCTCGTATAGTAACCCTTCTGAGGCTTTCACTTTCAAAGAATTCTCTAAGGACTCCAAATTAATGCTTTTAGAATCTTGATCTGTAGAATCAATACCAGACCTTCTCTTTGCAAAATCCGAAAACTCCAAACCAGATTGTGAATCCTCTTGAAAGTGAGTCATTGATTTCTCACGTCTAGACACAAGGCCACGTTGCAAGCGTGTGAATCTATTCTCGGCATCATAAGGTAAAGGTCTTGCCAAGTTTTCATCATTCAAAGAAGTCGGCAGTGAGAAACCAACATTCGAAGATGAAACAGTTCCTTGGATTGGTGATGATACAGGGAGTCCTTCAATCCGCTGAAACAATGCACCATACTACATATGGCACCATAACCACATCACGAATCATTAACTGAAAATTAAGGAACTATATAATAAATGTGAGTAATTATGCTTACCCCGGTAAATAATTGGTGAAAAAAGAATCTTAAACAGAGGCAGTGTCTATATAAAGCATTAGTTGGAAATTCTTCAAAGTCATCACCACATTGACAGCAGCAAATAGCATTCATCTCTTGGAAGACAAAATCACTTGACCGAAAACTAAAGTCTAGAGCCTTGTTATGCAGTCAGCTATCTTGAAACTGTACTCAAACAACAAATGAATACATATAACAACTGAATATGAACTAACAAATAACATAAACTCCGTAATTATATAAGACTACAGGGTGTTACATTGTACAAACAACCACTATAATCCTCCTAAGGCAAAACCAAAAAATGATCTGATAAATTATATACAAAGTGGTAATCTTGGCGTCATATGTTCACAAAAAGTGGTACCAAAGGGCTTATATCTAGTGGAATTCGAGATGACCCATCAACCAGAAGGCGATGGGTTCTGGTCCTGTGAACAATTTGTAAATACGTGTGGATGTGTGTTATTATTCGCCTTTCAAAAACAAACTTTCTACAAAAAGTAGTAATCTTGGTATCATATTCACAAAAAGTTGTAATCTTTGTATCACATATGAACAAATATAGTCAACAAACTCATCATATTTTCATAAAAAGTTGCAAACTTGATTGATTTGAAGTATGTAAAGTATAAAAGAGAGCCAGTTTTATTACCAGAGTATATAATCTTGGAATTATATCTATTACTATAATAATTGACTACTATTACTATATAATTAAAAAAAATAGATGAAATGAAAAAGAGGCTTATATTTGATTTGATATGGGAATTGTGAATGAAAGAAAGAAAGACCGAAAATAGTAAAGAGAGAAATGGGTATAGATAATATAAAAAGATTTAAAAATAGACCACACAACAACTAACAATTCATTTCATAATATAAAAATAAAATATAAAAAAAGATGGGGAAAAGAAGATGTGATGTTGAATTACCTGTGGATCATCGGCAGCAATGAGTGGGCTTCCAAAGAAGAATCTGGGAAATTTCTACAACAGATATATATATATATGTTTTGTATGTATATATATAGTGAGAGAAGTTTCAATTTCAAGAGAAGGAGAAAACAAAAGGGAAGAAATATATGTGTGATGTTCTACTAATTAACCCAACCGACTCGACTCGACTCGTTTTAGTTGGGAGATACCGACAGGCCTTTGTTTGGTGGAAACGCATAAAAAGACTCTTTTGCCCTTCTTATTTTACCTTTAAATAATAATAATAAGGGGATAGCATATATGCAGTCCGCTGCATACGGTTGCCGGGTTTATCCCCATGAAATTTAGGGGGGCATTTTTGTAATTTCTTATTCATTTAATGATCTCAGCTGTATCTATCAAATATACAGCTAACTGTATATTTGATTTTCCCTAATAATAAACAACGATTTATTGTAATTTACTTTTATTTACTTATTTATTACGAGGAAACCTCTGGAGACCCAAAAAATTTCCTTCCGTTTTGCGTACGAGATTGCGCTGTTCCAGCTCGCCGTCGCTGTTTGTCCGACAACTTTCAGATCGGTGAAAGACGATATCTACCGGTATTCACTTACCCGATTTGATTGCTAACAATAATAGTAATAATAATAATAATTAGGGTCCTTTTCTTCTATTCCATCTATTTTAAAAATTAGGGCTTTCACAAATACTAGTTAGTATCTTGGAAACAAAGTTTGTAGATTTTCATTTATCAAAAACTGTTATTTGGAGCTGTTATTCATAATAAAAATTTGCAGTTGTAGATAGAAATGTCAGCATATGAGAATGTAGTACCAGGGAAGCTGAAATTAAAGGGAAAGGCACTCGATGTTAAACCCGGTGGCGTCAAGAAGAAAAGCAAGAAAAAGAACAGAAATTTCTCTGATCAAATTATTCAAAAAATAGATAATGATGAGATTTCTCAAGGTAATCTTAGCTTCTTCTTATTATTATTTTTTTTTTAAAATCTATTCTTCATATTATGGATTTCTAATTCTAATTGCGGGTGTGTTTGGTTTTTGCTAGTTCCAGAATTATTGTTTTTTTGATTAACATTTGATAACTTGTGGTGCACTTTAAACAAAATCTTACGCAAAGGCATTGTTAGGATACCCAAAACTCTACTTAATATGAAAAGGCCTGCTGTATTTTGAGATGAAAACTTTTTTTTGACATGTCATATATGAATCTTAAACTTTAGCTCGTAACCTTGCAACCTTCCCATACATAGCATCTGTTGATATTTTTGCCAGTTCCACTTGTGATCCTTAGTAGAAAGCTTATCAGTTATCGTCCAAGAGTTCTCTGCTTGATTTTCGTATTTCTTCATGTCGAGTATGAACTCTTCATAGGAAAGTTCTTCAGATTTATTTTTTTCTCCAGTCACAATCGCTTTTAGTTTTCCTAACAGACTGAGTTGTGGTAGTGTGATTCAGAGCTATCCACCTCTGACGCATCTGCTAACACTACTGGGCCTGAGTCCTGAGGCTTCATTTTCACCCTATGGCTAATGATCCTTAATATTTCTTGGTCTTGCATTTTCTCTTTGACTTCAGTTCACTAACTTCTTTATCTGCAACCTCTGTTGTTTTCTATTTAACTTTCTCTTAGTATTCTCTTTGATGGTCGGGTCTTAAGGTTGTTGAATTTGGCTATAGCACAGTTACATGAGCTACAAGACACTCTTGGTGCATGTAGCGTTGGGTTTTCCTCAATTATTGGTGCAGTTCTTATTAGCGGGGTTGAATTATCTTCATTCTCTAGCCGGCATTCAGAGATCCAAATAGGAAGTGATACACGCTTGCTTATCCAAATAGGATCATGAACTTCAGCTAAACAATTTCTTGAGTCTGATCATGAACACGGGTTCTTGCTCTCTGGCCAGAAAAGACCGATGCCACTCTTTTACAGCATTTTGTATGTTACATGCAGTATTTATAAGCTAACCCTGATACGCAGCCAAGTAATTCTTATGTATCGACCAGCTTTTTTCACCATAGGAACCATTGCAACAAAAGGGTGGCAATGATCAATTCCACAATGTTTCAGTTTTTGGAAGTTCATCTTGTCCTTCGTGTTTAAATATATTATTTCAGTTGTAAAAAGTAGGAAATCACTATCAGAACTGGTTTTGATAGACATTGCAAGGTTATTTGGACCCGGTCAAGTGTTTTACTACCTTTAGTGTTTTGATAGCCTGCCATATGGATGGTTTCCATGACTTCATTGTTGAAGCCATCATTTGAACTGGCACTTGTTTGTATGGAATTATGAAAATATTTATGGTTTCATTCGCAAGTGTTTCCATATATGAAATCAAAATTGGTTATAGTTATGATATATTACAATCGCCGTTTCTTATTTGTTAATTAATTCTTTCACTGGTTTTAGGTTTTATTTTTTCTTATTTAAAGATCATTTGATTTGATGTGTGTGATCTTTGAATCTATGTGCAGAGATGGGAACAATAGCTGAGGAAGGGACAAATGATGGGGAGAAATCCAAAGGTGCTTCATATGTGGATAATCTGACTCCAGCAGAGAAGCGCTATATGGAGCAAAGGCAGAAGATAGACATGCAGAAGATGGCAAAGACATCAAATAAGTCGCATCGTGATAGACTTTCAGAATTCAACCAGTATCTTGCCAACATGAGCGAACACTATGACATTCCAAAAGTCGGTCCTGGTTAACCTATCTTGCAGCAGGTCTTCCGTTGTCGTGGTACCGACAATTGGCTTGTTAAGGATGGCTATCTTAAAATTTTAGTTAAGTTTGAATCTATGTTGTGGGTCATGGCTTTGTAAAACCATCACTTTATTAAATTTGGACAAGTTTTCTGTTTTATGTTCTTGCAAGTATTTAAAAAGCTTGACTGTACGGAATTAAGAATGTTTTGATCGTTTGCTGCATATTTGAACTACAGAAAACCAGTTTGAATCAAGCAAAAAAAATGTGTTCAATTTTTGGTCTTCAGTTGTTTTTAATCAACAATGGGTCAAAATTTACAACTTTTAAGTTTTAAGGTAGTCGCAGTATATTCCTGATGGCTGCACAAGTGTTTTGCAACTTCATTCACAGATTTCTATGATATATCAAGTGATCATATATCAACTACGTTACAAGTCGCCTTTCTCAATAAAACAAAGAACGAAATGTTTGATAATTTACTATATTTTCGTATTTTGTGCTGCTTTAATCCACGTCAATTAGAAAATGCTCGATTAGTGGTTTATGAAAACTGGATCATTTGCTTTGAGTATTGAATCGAACTATTTTCTTTCACATTTAAACTAAAACATAGCATATGCACCTTAGAGGCCGAGACCATGATTCTCCTGCTAACATTGGCTAGAGCAGGGGGCCTCGGCCATCTTTGGCATATCCTTTTCAAGTTCTGCAAAAGTGTGATCTCCAGAGCCTTATGGTTGGTTACAAGTTAACATGTAGCACAAAAAGAGAAACACCACTCTGCTTGCCTTAATCCGAAATTGCCAAAAACATTAATTGTACAAATGTTTCTGTAACTTTCTCTCTGTCTAAAACCTAGATATACTTCAATCCTGACATATATTGTTGTCTAGAGATTAGATACTGGGTCAGAGAATATATGATTCCTAACAGCCCCAATATCCTTATCTTCACCACATCTGTTATTATCGATGGAGGCAAATTAAGAGGTATCGTAAGCAACGGCATTGAGTCGTTCCTCTTTTTATAACTCCACACAAACTGATTAAACATAATATGGCTGGGAAATGATAAAATCAGTAAAGCCAAATTTTTCACAGCAAAAAACCAATCAGGCCCGCCAATTTGAATCCCCCAACCAACATTCCCTTGCCAAATCTCTTCCCATATGCTGTAGAGTGAAGTCAAAACCAAATAACCAGATATCACAATCGTAACCGGGAAATACCTCTGCTTGTCCCCAAATCCCGCAACAAAATCTGAATCCTGGTTAAGCAACAAAAGTATAGGCGCCAAGAAGAATATTGCACGGTTTGACCCACCTGTAAGATTGACATTCAAGATAAGGCATATGGCAAAACACATAACCGTAGCCACGTTACCGACAGCTGGCATCCATGCCCCTTCTGCAGCCATTCGTTTGATTGTAAAGGCAGGGACAGTAGACACTCGACGTTGCTGCATGAACCTCTGTTTAGGCAGGGAGTTGTTGCTTTGACCAGATTGACTATGTCTAAGTCCACCCCTCTCGTTGACTTTTTCCCGCATGAGTGATGCTAGCTCAAACTTAATCTCGAGTGCTATAAGCATAAAAATTGCAGCATATAAGCCAAGAAGAGATGTTCTTGCCCCCTCGACCGCCAACAAAGCAGTCAACTTACTGTCTTCCTCACCCAAATCCCCAACTCCACTCTCAGCTAAGATGGTCTTCATCCTGACCTGACCCTCCAACAAATATGTGACCGGAAATAGAGCAACAAGTAAAGCAAACACCCATGGCAGGAGCTTTGTGCTTGATGCAGATGGGAGATGTGTGAAAACCACAAATACACAGGTGCAAACCATGGTCACGACTATAAGGATGTGCAAAACTGTTGCTTGAAGAAAGTACTCTGCAGATATGAAAACACCGAGAGCGATTCCCATGGCAATGGAGAAAATCATTCTTAACTCGACTACGTATTTGATAGGGATAATGGAGGTGACTGCAGCAAGTGAGAGGAGAATAGCAGACATAAGCAGCCATGATGGCCATGTAGGCTTTGATGTGATGAAACCGTAAATTGAGATATCATCAGATGACTGGCGAGCCGCTTTAATCAACTCAGAATGGTATGTCCAAGATGACGGGAGTGGCGGTTGCATAACTACAAAAAGGATACCCGTTGCTATAATGATCACCAAGCTTCTTTTAGCAGACTGCATACAAAAAGAATTCATAAACCAGTTAATAGCCATATAAAAGATTGTGTAATTTTCACGTGAGATGTTGTACTTCTTTACCATGACATGAGAAAAGTGAAGAGCAACAATGGGAACACAGGCCAATCCAGTCAACAGTATACAAGAGCCCAAAAGTAAACCCCCTGATGGAGATCTACCATTCCACCATTGCAGAGCTTCAAAGATAGTTTCACGACAAAACCAGACTGACAAAGCAAAAACCACAGCATGTGCATAGCCTTGCCAAGGTTTCATCTTTGAGGCTGTTCTTGATCGATCCCTGCAAACAAAATATTGTTTAAAAACCCGTAAAATTATAATCTGAAACTATGGAAGATTATATTGTAAAGGTGGGGCAGATACTTGTATAGAAGCAATGGAGGAGACACGGCCAATAGAAGCATGGCTGAAGCCCATAAAGCAGCCTTTGATGTCATGAATAACATGGATAGCTTTGATGAATACAAGCAAGTTAGAACCCAAACTGCTTTTGGTCCAATGCGGTGGTCAACAGAAAGTTTTCTCACAAGAGCCAACCCCAGAAAAGTTGTTAGAACAACCATGTAACTTGGATACATGACCTCATCATCAAAACTATAGTAATATATGCCCGAGTATGTATAAAAACGGTTCTCAATGTAGCACAGCAGCAAGGCGTGACCAATCAAACCAACTTCCGTTAAGTAATGAAGATTCTGTGGAAGAAGAGCCAGACCAGGAACAGCCATTGCTAATATGACATCAGCAACTATAAGCTTACAGAAGGACTTCAATGACATGCCTGCAAGCCAAATATTGAGATCCCAGAAATTATGTGCTACAAACCATGTCACCATTAAGCTCCCGAGAACAACAAACGCAAAATATGATGAGAGGCTCTTCTTTGTGAAAAAACGAGCTAAATAGAATCCGGCTATAGCAGGGAGTGGAATTAACTGCAACAGTCAATAACAACCGTCTTATCACTCAAAAGAGAAAAGAATTCTGTTGTGCAATCAAGTTTGTGTTTCATTTTTAGACAACCCAACAGCAACTTTGGAATCATAGTTGGTTGATGCACTATATATTACAGAATCTAAAAGTTTGTGTAGATTCAACATCCAATTCAACATATATGCAGTATAACAAAACCAATACAAGAACCAAGTTCTACAAAGTTATATTAAAAGAACAAATTTCAGACTGAATAAGATATAATATACCAACTTGCAAAAAATCAAGCATTGAAAGAAAGCAAAGTAGCATGAGTTATATACATCCCAAAACACATAAAACTTAAACAAATAAAGCAGTCGTACATTATTGAGAAAATAATGTGTTGTGCTTTGCCTCCTTTCTCAGGCATAAAAAGCACTTGTACTTATAAGTTAAAAGACTAGTGTTGATATCGCAAGTAACATTGCTTTACACCAAATTTTCCACTCTCTATAGTCAACACCCAACACAACCTTACAGAGGATATTGTAGTATCATTTAACTCCCTTTACAGTAACGAACCATCCAGTACTTGTTCTGCTCCTTGGTACATACCCGAGTAACATTGCTTTACTCAACTATTTGAACCATATATTAGATATAGGCTAGACACATTTATTTCTGGTAAAATTGCTAAAGCTTTTCATCTTATATGTGGCAATTTGGTGCTGATAATCTCAACTTCAAAGAGAAAGGAAAATTCAACTACACATGTAGGAGTATATTATGCACTCTATAATGAGCAAACTGAGAATAGTCACACGCTGCCTCATACTCTTTTCTGCCCCTGTGCGTTAGGAGAATACATTGGAGATAATTCAGCTACCTCAAAATCTGATCCTATTCATCTTTTAGTTTCCACTAATTTCCTAGTGAAGTATGTTGGGTAAGTTCAAGGATAATGACCTTAAGTTGTTGATTTTTCAACGGTTCTAGAAGAGTCTACCATAATGGCCTCACTAAACCATATACACAAAGCAATTAAACAATACATACAGTGCTGATTTCCTCTCCCTCAATCGCAAGAAGTTCATTTGGCAAGAATAGTATTGGCTAATCTAGTAAGCCAGACTATGCCTATCTCCAAGAAGAAATGTGTAAATGGAAAAAAGTAGGCCCTTAAGTAATTGGTAGCCATCATTCATGTATGTAAAATGGCTTATGCCCCTGTTATCATTTCTACTGTCCTAGTCAGAAACCGGCATCTTTTTCCCCTACTTATTGTACAGCTCTTGAAGTATAAGGCATCACTTTTTATAATTAAAAAATGTCAATTAAATAACAGAATATGCAAATAAAGAAAATACATATAATCTTGTAATTTAAAAAACTAACATTTGATTAAGAATGACATACCAGCACAGGAAATCCCACCACGACTGCTCCAGCAGCGCTCACAAAAACAGCCAATCCAGTGAAAGCCAATGAGCTAGAAGCATCAGTAATCATACCCATTTCATAAGCACCAGCACCAGCAGCACCTCCAAGCATCGTGGCCGTAACCAAAATATAATTCAATGGCCAAGGAACCTGAACATACCGCGCAAACGAATGGAAAACAACCCTGACTTCCAAACAAACAACAACAATAACCAAAGCAACAGCACCATTCACAACTCTAATACTCCTTAACTGATGCTCACTTTTTGTAACCCACCACAAAGCCCCTCTAGTCGACGCATAAAGCAAAAACAAAAACGGAATGAAAAAAAGCAGAAACAAGTCACAAACCGTAGAAGCAGACGAAAACATAATCGAATAATGAGACGCGACATGAAACATCAATGGAAAAAACAACAAATTCAAAGTATGCAAACAGCTCTCGAGCTGCCCAAGGATTAAATTATCATCGGGAACTTCACCACCATGATAACTAACTTCTTGCTTCAACTTAAACGAAGAAACCCTGGGAACGGAATACAACCAATAAAAGACACAATTAAACACCATATGATAATAACCAGCATTCACCATCCCAACAGCTGAAACAGTCGCCCAACTAAAAAGAACCGAAGCTATAAACGGAATACAGGCAAACAATATCCGTTCTAAGGCGACTACAATAGCCGGATACTCGATTTGCATCCATTTAAACTGAAGGGAAGCCCAAACACCAATCAAAAAGTTACACAAAGCACAAACTAAACAAGCAATTAAGCCTAGAATAACAGAATTAAAAGATGTAAACAAAGAAGAGCTAAAAAAGAAAGCAAACTGTGCAGAAATAAGCGAAAACCAGACCGCGAAAAACGAACCGGTTTTAAAGTTTAATGAATCGAGGATGTAAGCGATCATTAATCCTAAAGTTAAGGCAACAGCAACAGGAGTGCCACCTAGGTCTAGAAGAAACAAACCACATGGAACAAGCGCGATTGAAACCCTAGCGTTGTGACCAAACGACGTCGTTTTGAAGCGTGAGTTTTTTAAATTGGGGTTAGGGTTACGGTCAGGTGAGGGGTGACCGTTATGGAAAGTGGTTGGGAAGTTAGGTGCGCTTAAGGATGGTGAGATGTACGGACGGTAGGACCGCGGTTGGAGATCCGGCGGTAGCATGGTTCGCCGGTGATGGTTGGGAAAATGGGATCTGCTGGTTCGGGTGAGGTGAGTTGGGCTTGGGGGAGTGAAAAGTGAAGATGTGTGTGTGTGTGTGATGAGATTTGATCTGAGTGGATTGAGTGACGTGGTTGGGAGGTTTACCACCGTTGGATTGGAAGTGATTGGGACCTACTGTACCATACCGTGACCATTTGCGTTTTTTTCCTAACACTATTCTAATGTTGACTTCCTATGAGGTAATGTATTACTTGCTAATTTTGTCATTATCATAAATTTGTTATTTATTACTTTTCACTCTTTGAGCTAATGTTTTAAAATCCGGGTCGGATCAGAACTCTCGATCAATATTTTATCGATTCAGGATTGGATTAGAAAATAATTGTGGATTGGTTAGTTTTTTTTTGTTATTGTCACTGATTAAATTATGTTTAAACGAATGAGGTTATTTTTTAATTACGAGTTTTTTGACTCAGATATAAGCAACTTGATCAGTCATTCTTGTAATCTTTTTCCAACCATTTTCATGACCACTCCTAAGATATTTACGTAAGAATGTTTTAACTTTAATATATCTTGTGAGGAAATATGACTTGTGACTACTAGACCCTCTTGATGTGGTTGCTTAATCATATTGTTTTTGTTTTTGTAACAAAATCTTTCGGGGTCCTATGTCCTATATGTGTATGTAAACAAACATTTATAAAAAGGAAGTTTGTTTGAAAACACATAAGAAAAAAAAAATAAAGATGTTTTTTCAACTTTATATTAGAAGACATGGTTGTTTGTTAAGGTTATTAGGGGTAAGGAATAAAGAAAGGTAATAAATAAACATGCTTGGTTAGAGAAAAGAAAGGCTATCAATGTTTAGTAGTGGGTGAGCCTTGCCTAATAAATTGGAGGGGTGAGGTAATGATAACTCACAAATCTCTTTTTCTTCACTTCTTCTCCTTTCTCTACCTGAGACCTTTGGAATCCATCACCATTCAACATCACATCCAACACCACCTGTTCTCCTTGGGTCAGCGCTAACACCCCCACTGCCCATCCTTCTTGGGAAAGCAAGAACCACCACCGCTCCACCGAATAAACACCACAACTACCCCACGAGAGCACCTCCGACAATCACATCAACCACCACCATACTTCACTGTAAAAAACACGATCGAGTCATTGATCAAAAGCAGATTATGATGATCGGAATTCTATTGAAAAATAAGCATAAAGCTATTGATCGGAAACTATCGATGATGATGGCATGATGATGATGATGTGTTTCTTAGTGGTGGCGTGATGGTGATGATTAGAGCTGGCATAATAGGTCCGACACGACCAGTTAAGACACGACACTATAAGATACGACACCTGGAGGGTTCGACACGAACAGTTATCGTGTCATTTTTTCTAAACACAAACATGACACGAAAATTGACAGGTTAAGAAACCTGTTACATATATATACAATACAGATCAGGTAAGTCACCATGAATATAGATACAGCTTAGATAACACGGTCACAAATACAAAACCAAAAGCTAAATTAAAAGTAAAAAACAACGGCTAACAAGTACTATACACTTTTCTTTGTTTTTGTTTCTTCAACATAACAGTGAGCAACACACAAAAAAAAATCCTAATAAACTTTTTTTTTTCTTCTTACACAATAGTGAACAAAGGTACCATGGATCTGATTGGAAACATCATAAACGTGGTCGGAGTCTTCGTCATGGTAGATCTGAAAACACCATAAACATGACTAGGAACGTCGTAAACATGGTCAAAATCTTCGGCGTAAAGGTACTGGGTACCTTCGTCATCGTCGTGGTAGATCTGAAAATGTCATAAACATGGTCGGAATCTTAACAGCCATCATCATCATCGCTAGATCAATTGTGATAGATCGGAAAATATGGTAATCAGATCAATGTGTTGATTGATTGTCGAAAATCGATTCTGAAATTTCAGTTGTGTTGCACAATTCATAAGTAACGAATTATAAATCTACACGAGACAAATATTATCTTTTTGAAAAGGCCTATGTGTCTACTAAATTCTCATAGAACAAAGTTTTCTTTGAATTTGCCTTGAAATGGGTCGAAAATGCTAATATATAGAACTGGTCAATTTCTAGACGAATGTAGCAAGTCTGTTTTGCAAAAATCACATCTAATTCAATATAACACTTCAAGAGTCAAGTCTTACATTTCTGGAAACTTTTATGTGTCTACTAAATTCGTCAAGAACAAAGTTTTCTCTAATTTTGCTTCGAAATAGGTCAAAAACACTAATTTCCAAAAGTGGTCAGATTCTTGACGAGTGCAGCAAGTATGTCTTCAAAAATTCATAGAAGAATGATGAAAAATCATATTGAGGTGATTCCAACGGCTATTGTTAGAGAAAAGAGTTAGATTTAATGTGATAAAACAGTTTGTCAATCGGTTGAGTAAAGGTTTGTGAAAAGCATTGATTTTGACAGACCCACGGTGCTGAGTTCATTTAGGTAATTGTGAGTCTTGGTGCCTTGATGGTATCTTTAGGTATGAGAAGTATTTATTGTATTTTGATGTCATATTTTTGGTCATTTAGCTTTGTTATTGGTCTATATATTGATCATATGTTCGTTTTAGGTTGTCGGGAATACTTCACAAGTACGGTAAACTTGTAATTGTTGGTTATGAAGCTTGTTAAGGTAAGATAACTACCTTTTGACACGAGGGACACAAAAAAAAACTTAGTTTTCATATTAAACGATTGTTAAAGCCCCTTCATATGCTTGTTGAGTTGTGAGAACTTATGAGAGGACTTATGGTTGATAATTATGCATGCTTTGCCTTAGTTAACTGTGGTTGCTTATGATACGCATGCTATGATGACTTAGACGATTGATATGTTGCTTATGATGGTATAATTGATAGTCGAAAAGATTTTGTGATTGCATAAATTGATATGATTGAAATGTTGAATATGGTTGCATAGATTGATATGAATAACGATTATTTGGTTGCTTGTTTGATGATTGAATGGCTTACACATGTAGTGCACTGGACTTAAGTAGGATTGCCATGATCATGGTTGCACGACAGGGGCCCTAAAATTATGAGATTGAAATGGTTGATAAAATATTGCGGTTGAGATGTTTGTTAATACTTTAGTATAAACTTCCGATTGAACACGGGGAGTTAGTGTGTTGACGGTAGGGTGTATGAGGTGTAGTCATGACACTTACCAACGTTAAGGTCACGGTGATTGAGTATGTCGGGTGGTTCAGACCGATTACCGTGCTTCGATTGTTTTGCTAAACGGTTTACTCCTGAATTGGTTATGCCTATCCTTAACGACGCCGATGGATCCCGAAAGATTAACCCATCATGTCGGGTGCAAGGTTCCTTAAAGGTCGAATGACCACCTATGCACAACCTACGGTTGATTTGATTGAGTAACTTATGTCACAACTATAGATTGAAAATGGGATAACCTATATTGACGATTGAGATGATTTGATGATTAAGATGATTTTGATGCTTGATGAGATGATTGAGGTTTCTAGGCACATGTAGGAATGTGATTGTTACGCCCGTTTTTTGTTTTTTGTTTTTTTTAATAAAAACTTTATTTAACTTTTATAAATAAATAACTATTCGACCAGACCGAATACCAATTTATTTCAAAACGACAAAATGGGTGGCGTATGGATTATAGTCAGGCTCATTTGATGCTTTCTTACCGCTAGATTTCTACATAAAGGTTAGTTATGTAGCTAAGTAAGCAATGGCTACCTCTCATCATAGTGAAAAAAGTTCCCCTTGACTTTTAAATTCAAAGCTGACTTTTAGAGCTTACTTTTGGCAAGAATTTTGTTTATATATAGGAGTTAATCATTAGAACTAAGTTTCTAATGAATAAATGTAGATCAAGGAAGCTAGCAGATAAAATCCATCATGCAAGAGGCCAAATAGGACCAACATGGAAATCTGTAACATCTAGGTAAGAAACATTTTATGTTATAACCGTATAATGTCTATATGTTTCCCAATCATAGAAGTTTACTTACTTTAAAAATTAAGATGGTGGTATATGTACCAACATGAAATTATGATAGCTCATATTTGATACCTGTAACTTTCAAACCTTTTCTTGGACAAGTCACTTAAAGTGTTGGTGTTGATGAAAGACGGCTAAAGGTGACACCAACTTCAGTAGTTTTGAGAAGTAATGAAAGAGCCGAAAGGCAAAAAGAGGTATCCGTTATGCAATGTCTGAAAGTCTATTAGATATGGTTTCCAAAAAACACGCAGATGAATATATATTTATATATGTGTGTGTGTGTGTGTATGTATATGTTTTCTTTTTATTTTGATATAGTTCTTCAAGAGTTTGGAGGAAAAGTCGAATGCTAAAGACGCTGAGAGAACTCAACTTAGTTCAACCTCAAAGGTAGAATTCTCATTACTCCCACATAACTGGTCCTTTTTTCATCTTTGCTTTAAAATCAATCTCAATATTGGTTACTGGACTTATGAAGCAAAAGATGCGGAAATAAAAAAGCTTAGGCAGAATCTAAATTTTAAAGCAAAACCAATGCCGAGTTTTTTTTTATCTGGCACAAGGGTTATCAAAAAGCACTTTAGAAAATGTAGCTTCTCTAATTCCTCATTTTCTTCGTATCACCAGCCCCTTTTTGGTTCCTAAATTATAGGAGAAGTTCCACCTATGTTGCATGACTGTGAAAATATCAAAAAGGCCATCCAACTATTCTTTCATTCACATAGTTACAATTTATATAGCAGGAGGCAATGAACAATGGAACCACAAGGCAACCTGATTAACATGGATGAACAAAACATATCAAGATGGTGAACAACAACTTTTAGCCTCGCAAACATCACAAAGTGCATTCAAAGGATCATAGGGTTCAACTGCCAATCCATTGGTAGGCATCCTTTAATAGTTTACAAGTTGATAAGATGGACAAAGAGAAGATGCACACATAATCGGGAAAAGAAAACAACCTATCAGTTTACAAAAAATGTATATATATGTATATCTATATATAAAAATATATTATTCTCTATCTATATATATATACACTTTGGTAAAATTGTCTACACTACAAGCTCTGCCAATGATAGGTACAACCAATTAT
Organism: Asclepias incarnata; assembly: GCA_025447715.1. NCBI lineage: Eukaryota > Viridiplantae > Streptophyta > Magnoliopsida > Gentianales > Apocynaceae > Asclepias > Asclepias incarnata. The sequence continues at coordinate 13,204 of JAOEHQ010034285.1, read as the reverse complement.
AATGAAATTTTTATACTTTAATGTATTTTATTTTTTATGTAAAATACTTTTAACATTTTTCTCTATTTGAAATTAAAGAAGACATAATTGGATTAAATATTCACCCCATATAACACATATTGGGCCTTAAACCATAATTACGTAAACAGATAAACAACTAAAATTATCAAATTATAAATGGATCTTACACATAGAAAAGGTCATCATCTATTACGTGTCAAAATAATCTATATTTTTAGTGCATAATTTTTTAAGTTTTGCATGTCTACCCACTTGAGTTGGTTATGTTTTTACCCTTTACTAATTAATGACTTGATCTAATGGTAACTTAAACGATCCATTACTCACCTGCCCAATTCGAGCATTTTGCCACTTTCAATTTTTTTGCATTGCATCTTTTTGTGGTATTATTTGACATTTTGTAACATGAACCATCAAATACTAAAGATTTTGTATATGTTACAGGAATGGATGGGTAGAACTTTTAAAGAATACCTACATTTGAAGAACATTAACTTGAAGATCTTTTGAGAATATATCAACCACAATTTGTTACATTCTATTATCTATGAAAAAAACTTTATGGAAAAGAATATAAAACAAATGTGTTTATTGTACTTTTTTTCGTTTATAATGCATTTATTATGTTTTTTCGGTTTATTATTTGTATGTATATGTATTATGCTATGAGTGTTGCATACGATTTAGAAACACGACTAATTTAAACATGAAAACAATTAACATAAAAGCGTGTAGTGCAACGCATGGGCTATCATCCCTAGTCTAAATGTAAATTCATATAATTTGAAGATGTGTATCTATACTACATTATAAAAATATTTGAAGGGTGTCTTAAAATTTGAATTTTTAAGTACATTCCAATTTTACCTTAATATTTATTATTTAATACTCTAATCAAATTTAGTGCAATATCAATTACTCAAAATAAAATAAAAATAATTAAAACAAAATTTTAATATATTATTATATATTAATATATTAAAGGGTCAACATAACAATGGCAATGTGAAAAGGAATACAATTAAAAAATCAACTTTGTAGCATAATACTCCTATAACTCTCTGTGTTACACAACTATCACAAACGTCGGATGCTGTCATCAAAATCTTTTAACCGTATGTCCTTACTAAAATATCTAAAACAGATTTACGGTCGTGCAACAGTGCATTGCACGAGTACATTATTAGTATACAAATTATGAGATCAACAACTGGGCGTAAAACGTGGGCTTTGATTTTGGATTCGATCATCAGGTTAGAACTTAGAAGCTATAGAAAAAATATACCTAATAAATAAATAAAGTCAGTCCAATCCAATCCAATATTATTGGGCCTGGGGTAGTTTGGATTGACAGCCCAACGAGGCCTGGCAGTCACCCTAGATCCTACGGCCAGAAAGAAAGATCGAACGGCTGCCACACTCTTGAGACGTTTTATAAACAAAAATCTAAACACATCTCTCTTCTTCTATCAGTTGATTTTAGGGTTTTGTTTTGTCCTTCCATCCGCCGTCTGCCCTCAAAATCAAATCAACATGGTTAGTTCCTCCTCGTTACACTGCCTTCATTTTAATCTAATAATAAAATTAGATATGTTTTAATTGATTGATGTTAATTGTTAGAATATGATGTTAAATATATGAATATTGAAAATATGATAACAGACTTTGCCAAATGATGTGGATCTGCTAAACCCACCAGCTGAGTTGGAGAAAAGGAAGCACAAGCTCAAGCGTCTTGTGCAATCTCCCAACTCCTTCTTCATGGTATGTATTCTTCCATTTTTTCTTTTTTATTTTATATATATATATATATATATGTATATATGTTTTGTATATTTATGGGACTAATTATATTTTGGTATAATAATAATAATAGGATGTCAAGTGCCAAGGTTGTTTCAACATGTAAGTTTCCTTGTTTAGTTTATGTTGTTGTGTTTCGTGTTTCTGTGTATGATAATAATAATAATAATAATAATGATTGTGTGTATGTGAAAACAGAACAACAGTATTTAGCCACTCTCAAACAGTGGTGGTGTGTGGAAACTGCCAGACAGTGTTGTGCCAGCCCACCGGTGGAAAGGCCAGGCTCACCGAAGGATGCTCGTTCCGAAGAAAGGGCGACTGATGATGATGATGGAACAGATGTTTTTGCTTTTACATTATGGTATTTTTATACCTTAATTAGAAGCCTCTTCTTCATATCTTAGAATGAATTAATGAATGGGTCATTGTTGAGTTTTTTTTTTTAATATTAATGCCTCTAGCCTTTTGAGCACAAACTTTGTTAGTTTATTACAATGTTTATGATGATCATTTTAATGTAATGCCCTAAAGTTTTGGATCCTTTTATATTATCTCTCTCTATGGATTTTTGATATGTGTTTCATCTTATTGAATATATCTCTCTCTATTCTAGCAATAACTTTAGTTACCGATTCAATAGAATATCTAGTTGTCTATTTTTAGCGTTTAGAGCCTTTTGATCATTCAATCGATTAGTTTTGGTTCACTGGGAGCCATTGCGTATCACCCGTCATATGTCACCGACTGGGATGTTTTGGTCTAAGCAAAGCTGATTTTGATCTTCGTTTTCTACTTGTTTCTCCCCCCATTGCTTATTCAACTGAATATTTTGTTTGTGATTTTTCTTAAAAAATGATTTTATGTTGATTTTTCAATGGAAAAAACTTGACGCAAATTGTGTAAAGCCTAACTTTTTACCTACAAGTAAATGGATCTGTGTATTGCATGAAACCAAGAACTTTGTTGTGTACAGAACGATGGCAATAGCTTCATGTTCCATTCAACAAGATTATAGAACACTAGTTATCTGGAGGTCAAGATCTCTCAATGTTATCCAATTGCTCTCTTGACTCTTGAGAAGCGACCCTTGAAATAACCACTTTGCCGAGAGCAAAGTTTATATGTCTTACGTATGTCGACTCAATGCAGTGATTAAGGTTTTGGTTGAAGCATGTCTGTTTTGATGTGCTTTTGAATGTTGTTTTGTCTTGTAAATAAGAATGTTTCTGTCTTCTATTGCCCTTTTTAGTATGTTAATATAGGTTAATGAAAATAATTCAACTCATATGTCATGGCATCAGTTAATGGATAACATAAGAGAAAATACACACACAAAAAAGGAGACGGGTTTGGGTCAAAACATGTTACTCGGATTGAGCGGGCTGGCTCATATTTTGTCTAGGCTCTATGGTTTTGAAATACACTTTGGGTGAATTGACGCATTTTTGAAGAAATTGGGTAGAGGAAAATAATCCCAAACTGGTTCTCATTTTCAATAAATAAAATGAAATATATTAACAAGACAATATCAAGTACAAATTAATGAAGGTGTACCTTGCATCTAAATGAAGCAACAATTTTTAAAGGATTGATTGCTTCAAATGAAGACGCCACTCATCAATGAAGGCCCTTCTATCACACGCTCCAACTTTGTTGATTATATGTCTAAAGTCCCACCAAGAAGCTTCGCTGCAGTCGCAACACTTGCCTCTCGTTTCTCTAGCACACTTTCTTGGCATTTCATTGTTACGACTCGTCAAATGTTTGTAAAACAAGCAACCAATATGTCTGCAATAGTGAAAGATAACATGGCAAACAAGTCCTCGTTACTAATCAGTTCAGTGTTGCTTTGGTAGGTCAACAAGAATGTTTGTGAAATGTGATGCATAGAGCTGGCAGCAATTAACTCATTAGGAGGGTTCTCCACAACTTCTCCTTTGCTACTTGTGCCGAGGTCTATTAACAATCTTTTCAGCTTTATCAACAAACCATTTGTGAATCTCTGTAGTTGTTTTCCATTTATGAAGATGATCGGCGGTAATGGACAGAAATACCCTTCCATGTGTAAATTTCCTTTTAATCTTCACCATTGATGATTGTTGATCCAAGGGCTTAGATTAGTCCCTTGGTTTCCATCATTTTCCTTGGATGCTTCTGATTACAACCCTATATCCTTCCATGTGTTTTTCTTTAAATGATAGATGGGAATAATCTCTGTCATTGATGGGCTAAAATGAAAGGCCATGATTTGGTCCTTGGTTTTCAAGGAAAATCTTGGATGTAAATGAACAAATACCATGGATCTTAATGTGTTTCTTCAAAATATTTCATTTGATTACAAATTTGATTATTTAGTTTTATTTATTTTGTTCGAATTAAACTGTTACATATAGAAATTCTCTCATTAGATGCCATGCTAAACAAAAAAGAAAACATATATAGACCCCTGCCATGAGATAAGGATGTGTTGGGTCCTAACTCAGTTCACTACCAGTAGTCTCAAGGCAAAACATTTGGCTGTATCGCTTTATTTGTAGGCGTACTTTGTGGTTTGTATTTGAGTAAGATAGACTGATAGACTGACTGAGCACGGAGAGGATTAAAATACAAGACAGGCAGGCTAATCTATAATCTGTCAGCCAAGTCAAGTCCATTAGAAGATATATGGGAGACGGCCTAGTGAGAGTATCTTGGATTTGCATTGTTATATGTCATATAACAGTTGCATGGTTTATAAAGAAGACCTGAGACAGAGACAAGCAGTTATTGTATGTAGGCCATAAAAACATACCCTTCTCATGTCGTGGCTTGTAAGATGCTTTTATGTAAACACTTGATGATAATTTTATAAACCAAATCTCAGACATATGGGCTTTTATGAAATATCGCTGCAAATATTATAATATATGTAATGTTGTCTCAATTCAAACACACAAGTGGTTTAAACTTGCTGAAAGGCTTATGTATATCCTTTGTAAATTGCAACGTTGATGCGAATACAGACACAAACACAATAGCATCAGACGCTCAATACATTCACGAATAATATTACTAATTTTGTTGGTTTAAATGGTTACCGAAACTCAAAAGAGAAACAGCCACTGCGAACAGAGATTAAAAAACACGAACAACTGCAACATATAACCTAAAAGAAGGAAGCAGGTATTAGACAGAATGTATTATTAAGGTAGCTAATGAGTTGCAGATAAAAGGTATTTGACGCATTGCATCATATATCATGATTTGATCACTAATCATCCACAATACTTTCACCATATATTCCCAGACATTAAATGTACAAACCAGGAATCCGGCCCTGGGACGAGGACCTGTTCCTGATTTGCCATTAACAAATCACCGTTAAATGGCCTCATAACAAAGTCGTAAGTTTTGCACCTGCAAAAAGTCTAAGCAGATTTATAGGTCTAAGCAGATATCTTAATCCACTCAAACAAATACTAAACCTCATTGCTTCATAGCTCATGTGACCTTTTTTGAAAACAAACTAAAAGTTTAATCAATACCCAGTCCCCATCATCTTTGATCTGGTTGCAACCAGCATTATATACAAGAGTAACGTAAAGAGGTGGAAAATAAATTTATTAGAGGAGTCAAGCCAACTACATATCCAACATCACGGTCATTGAGGTTAGTGGCGGCTACTGTACAATAATTTCACCGCTCATTCCATCCCCATCCCCATTCCCTAGTTTCAAATAAAATTCACGCTGCTGATGCCCCCTCTATATACATACAGCTACTAGACTACGTCTCTTGGCTCATTCAGTTTTCAGTTGTCCACTTGATGTGGATGGACCTTTCCCATTTTGTAGATACAGACTGTTAGCAACCAAAGAGTCGCTCACCACGACATCAACCTCGTCAAAATTAAGTGTCCCTCTAACCTTCCGGTTGCTGAAAACAAAATTATTTTAGAATAGTAAGTATCTTACTGCAATCAATTAACAAAACAAGATAACTGTAAATTATATGATGATATCAACCAAGCTTACCCATTCAATCGATTATTAATGGCAGTCAGGTCCTTTGATGGGCTCTGGTAAGCATGGGTGCTTTCTCCCACACACGCATAATAACTTTTAGATCCATGAGAAATTAAAGCATCCATCTGAACACAAAATTATGTAACTTATTAAGTTTGAAATTATCATCAAGACTCGGTACAGGAGAATATCACAAGCAAAATGCGTTAGTTGGGGTCAAAACAGTGAAATTTTGGTAAACACCTCAGTGGAACTGATTTCTTTAAACAACGTGCTCGTGAATTTTTAAACGTTTTTTAAAAGTAAATGACAGAAAAAACAAAATCTAAACCCACATCAATCTATTCATAGATGTATAGGTTGAAATTGCTACCTTACTCCTAAAGTAAAGCAAGTGAAAGTATATACCTTTGTTGACCGCAATGGAGAGACGTATACGTTGTGCACTGCAGATACCTTCTTCGGAGACATATCAGGAAGACTGGGGAATGTGGATACCTTAGGTGAGCCAGGGCATGGACCTAAACATTCAAGATCTACATAAATTACATCATATGATAATCAAGTGATACAAGCAGACAATCGGTACAGTCATATTACCTTCATCTATATTCTTAGCTTCGGAAACCTGGTTATTGGCTTTGGCAACGGTTGCTGGAGCAAGATCCACTAATAACGGCTTCACAGCTGGTATGAATATTTCATTATAAAACACAATGATATCAACATGATCCTGCCCCGTTTTCTGCTGCATAACATATTACCTCCATCATTATCTGATAAATCCAACAACTAGAAAGAGAAGATAAGACAGATGGCATACCCCATGGCGCCGAGAAGATGACCTGTCATCAACAAACACAGCACGAAAAACTTGAGGTTTACAATGTGGTTGCTTTTTGTAGTTGAAGATGATTTCTTTAAAAGTTAAGCTCAGTTGGGAAATCTGCAAATCAGGACCATAAAACTAGGCATAAATAATCATCCAACAGAGTTTCAGAGGCAAGTGGCCATAAGTTCTGGATTGTGTCTAACAGCAAACCTTTGCAACTCCATAGAAACAACACAGGATGATTTGGTCAATATGGCGATTAAAAAATAGAGCAGTCCGCTGACTCAGAATTTGCTGAAAAAGACAGTATACTCGTTCTCTTATTTGTTGAGACAGCTGCAGCCTTTCAACCATCCCATTGATTCTTACAGCACCTAACTTTATAATCTGGTAAGAAAAAAGCCAGTTGGTATAATCTGGTAACAGTTTCTACCCTTAAAAGTGATTGGTAAAGAAGAGTTTAACACCTTGCTAAAAAACAGATTAACAGCAGTCTCTGCACATGTTTCCCCTCTGCCAGCTGGATTTGGTCTTGTGGGACTGAAACAAGTATAAACATCCAGATTTGAATTAGAATCAGTGTAATGAGCAAGCTGGTTAATGGGTCAAGATGGGCAAATCTTTGTAGTGGAAAGTAGAAATGGGTCAATTCAGGTTTGACCCACAAATATTTGTAGTGTTTCATAAATTTGGGCGGCGTTATTTTTTATTTTTTTATTTTTTTTTGCAAACTTGTGTCAAACATTTTTTTTACAGAAATTACATTCTACAATAATAATTCAACTTCTTCAATAATCGAGTTGGAAGGTTTTATGCATTAAAAGTACACTATTTGCAACTTTCAAACTGCTTGACTGATATGACCTATTTCCTTCAATGATCTATATTTAGATATTTTGACCTTTTAAACATAAAGTAACTGGCCCATTCACAATTTGGTTTGAAATTGCCACCTCTAATCTAAATGAACATATCAATTCTACCTAGCAAATGCAGACTGCAAAGCAGGTGATAATAGCTTTGACTTGGGATTATTTATTCCCAGAAGACGATCCTTTACTGGTGACGTGAAAGAATTACGTTCAACCAATACACTTCTATATTCAGTGCAAACTCTTTTCGGTGATCGAAGGTCGTTATTCTTGCCTGAAAATACATAGTTTTCATGCATTAGCTCTATATCTGAAAATGTTAAAAGTTATGTTAATGGTTTACCTGGTGATAAGTCACGTTTCTGCAATGAAGGGACAGGTGGCAACCCTCCACAAGACATGTTAGTCTGCAGTGCAATTGCATCCAGAGATGGCATGGGCTCCGCTAACAACCCGAGACGGTTAATTTCTGAAGAAAGCACTGGTCTTGCCACAGTCAGTGAGTTGTACATCGAGGAACCTTTCTCCCACACCATGCTTTCCAAAAGGCGTTCTTCTAGGGAGTTCAAATGTCGCCTCAGTTCCCTTGGAAGAGATTCTTCGTGTCTGATGAAACTTTCAATTACCTTACTAAGATCAAAAGCAGTAATTCCTGTTCTTTCCAAAACAGCTGGAAACAACATAGTAACCGTCTTATGGGTAGCAAGAACCAGTTCTGCTGAACATGCAAGCATACACCTGTGAAACCTCTCGTTTGTTAACAATGAGGTTAGATTGTTACCATGGAGTATTTGGGATTCAGCCGTACACATTGCTTGCAAAACTCTATAGTATAACTTTAATGCTTCCAATCTACGTTGTTCAGCCCAAGCATTATCCATTAAGTTAGTACTTTGCATGTTTGAAATAATATTTCGGTCACCAAGGCCACTGCTGGGAAAGATAGCCTCCAAAATTATGTGGGCCCTCTTAATGACATCAAACGTGACATCCTTGTCACAAGATGACAAGAAACGTTCCAATTCTATAGACGGTTTTGATGGAAGTGGAGAAACTATTGTTCGTAGCCATTTTGCAGTTGTCATGGCTGTGCTAACAGGACTAGTCATTATCTTCGAAGGAGACCGATAAGGGGAAAGTGGACTTGAAATTGTCTTTGTCGGGGAGGACATCAAATCTAGCTTTCTCTACAGAACCAAAAAAAGTCAAACCATGAATAAACGTATGTATACTTTGACTATCGGGACATACTACAGATATCAGTAATAATACCTTGGTACCACTCATATTCACTGCACCACCAGACAAGCTGCTTGATCCAAGCAAACTTTCATCATCATTAATGAACAATTTTTCATCTAATTCACCATCCTGGAATATTGCATCATTGTAATCCTTTTCGAGGATATTTAAACTGGAAGACAGAGAAGATTCCTCCAATAAATCTTCAAAATAAGTCAAGCCATCTGCATATTTAATTAGGTACAATTACTAAATGTGACCATCATACAATAAGTTAAACTAGTAATGTAACTCCATAGTTATAAGGTAAACCTGTGTCGATGTTGTCCAAGTTCCCATTTTGACATTCTGATGCCAAACAAGGTTTTTTCTTTAAAATTTCTGCCACCACAGTATTTGATTTTACCATTGTTTTTCTCAACTCATCCTCTGATGTCTCATATATGTTACAGAGTGATGCAAGTAGGTCCACACCTTTGCCCTCCTTTATAACTGTGAAGTATCCATTATAAAGTCATTTTTCCAGTAACAAAAGAATAAAAAAAGCATAACTTCTACACTATGACTCTAAACTAAAAAAGTTAAATGACAAAAATGGCTACCAAAGCGTGAAGCGTCACTGATATTAAAGTTTCTGTAGCGAGGTGGAATATGAATAATCAAAATCGCCTGCACAGGTTTCAGAAATGTCATATAATTACATAATTCAAACTAATATCCTTCATTTTGGAAAAATATACACAAAATACAAGTGAACAAATGATTATTTTGTACGTTATAGTGAGATTCCACTAACCAGAATAGAGACCAGTCCATTAGTGCAAGTGACCAAGTCTTTGAAACGGCTGAATGCATGGACTCGAAGAGCCAGAAACAGTAGCCACCCAAAACGATGACAGTTCGATATGTAGTCCGGAAACTTGGCGACAGCTGACTGACCATCCATATTATCATGGCTTACAACGAAAAGTTCCCGAAATGCACGTTTATAGTACCTTGTGTCAGAAAGTAGAAGATTATAAAACCAGCTAAATTTATTTCACAACATAGCTGATGAAGTTTCAGTGATGAGTAAGAACAATAAAGTAAAAACATGTTTATCAGATATATCATTTGCATTAAATAGATGCTTTGAAATGAAAAATACCAATAAAGGAGTCACAAAAATAACACACATCATATATCAATCTAATTCCTAATACTAGTCAACTTGCCCTTTCACATTTACCCTTGGCAATAAAACATTACTTCCTCAGTCCCAATAACGAAACAGATAAATTTACAGTTTCATCAAACAGGCACATTTCAAACTTTAGAAAAAAGATGGTCAGATAATTTACAGGCGTACATCCCTTGTGGGTGGGTGCGTGCGAGAAAGAGATCCAAAAACATCAATACACAAAGAAAAAGTTACAAATTACACTTTACTACTGCTCAAGGGTACATGGATTAAATTTCAGCAAACTAAGCCACTGTTCAGATATTGCATATAAATAGAATAGATATTGTAGCTGATGATTGATAGGAAACAAAAACTAGTAAATAGTTTCTGCAATATCAGCATGAATTGTATCACACGTTGAAACTTGTTTCATGACGTGTAAGCTGCATCAACTGGCTCAGGGAAAGAAAAGGGAAACATGAGAAGTCGCAGTAGACAGTAAATAGCATGGAATAGTCGTTAAAAACATCTCCTAAATTGCTATTAATCGTATCAATATTGACATTTCTTATTGTGGTATGAGCCACAAGACAGCTTCAAAATTCCCTAACACTGTCAACATAACCTTCATCCAAAATATTTAACAGTGAAAAACGACTGGCGTAAAGCAAACGGTATGCAATTGAAAACTGCATCAATCAATACGAACACAGAACAAAAAGAAAAAAAGGTACCCACTTGCTTAAAAGACTGAGATGCACAAAATTGGCCTGCAACTCTTTTGCCTGATTGAAGAAATAAGAAAAGAAGACAAATCCGTAAACTATATAGCCAAATAGACATATCACCAACTACAAAATCCTCAAGTAACACAATCGTAATCTACTGTGTCCGTACCTGAAGTCTAGTTTCCCAATCAGAACCATAGATATTGCCTAAAATGGGACCTGTCTTGAGTAGAAACTGAGGCAGTTCTTTGAAGAAATCGACATAACTGAAATAACAAAAACAATTTGATCAGCACATTACAAAATCGACCATAAAGCTACCGTCAGTTCAATCCCAACGACATACTTCAGTTTTGCCACTCTGAGTATTTGGCACAGGTTGAACCCATTTTCATTGGTATTAGGGGCATCTTCCGCAGCATCCTTGTGGCTTAATCTTTTCAAGGAAAACAATAAAAATGCAAACCAGTAGTGCTCCGCTTCCTCAGGCTGATTAAAAACCACAAATATATGAATCAGCAACTTCAAAGGTTAGAAATAAATGCATATTTATGATCCATTCAAGAAATATTTAGTATTGCTATTTAAGTCAATAAAGTAATAATATAATTATTACCACTGTTTTATGCCTATAGATATTGCGCATGACACAAGCCGTAAATTATATTGAGCTCTCGACTAATGTCGGGTAAATTCAACAAATTAGCGCGACAAATGTTTTTACTTCTGAAAGGAAAAGATTCAAACACGCCTAGCCAACTTTTATTTTTACTTTATGCTTAAACTGACACTTGAACCCCCAAACCTCTTCGTTAAAGGGTCACCCAATACCACTAAGCCAAAGGCCTTCTGGTCAGAACTCGTAACCACGTATCTTCAAAAATAAAAACTTAAAAAGACATGAAACAATTTAACACTTCTTTTATAATTTAATAATGTAAAACATAATTTTACTAATCGGATATACATCTCTAGTGACCGTTGAGAGATTCTCTCTCTAGTGAGAGTTTTCTCTCCTAGATCTGAGATCTCTTCGGTTCACCTCTTCGGCATGGTTTTCATCTTGCCGTCGAGAATATTTTTTCAAGGGTGAAAGCCCTAGGCCGGAGGTCCTTGGGAAGCAGCCTCTCTACCTTTGGGTAGGGGTAAGGCTGTCTACATCTTACCTCCCTCAAACCCCGCTTATGCGGGATTGAGTATCGTTTGTTGTTGTTGTTGTTGTAGATTGCAAGTGCTATATTAATTCTTCAATCATCTTTAAATATAATAATAATAATAATAATAATAATAATAATACCCCTTCCATTAAACTAACAGAATACACACCCCTCTAAAATATATTATCATCAAAAATCATATCATTAGTATATATAAAGCTAACTAAATATCATATCATAAAATACCATTAGTATATAATCCAAAAACTATAAATCTTAAATCAAGAACAATACCGTCCCACTCGCAAGAGTAGAAGCATTAGTCAAGAAAAGATGTTTGCTTTGTTCGAACAGCTTCATCGCTTCGTCTAATGCCTTATCGTCCATCATTAATCTCCCCTGTATCAAATCATCATCTATAATAATAATAATAATAATAATAATAATAATAATAATAAAATAAATAAACACAAATAAAGTCTTGAAATTTATATATACAACACAAAATAACAATCCATGAATCAGATCTAATAGCAAATAAACAACATAAACTATTTAATTAAAATCCAAAAGATAAATCAAGATTCATAAAAAATAATTTTAAAAAAAAAAGAAGAAAAAACCTTGCAGAAATCTTGAAATCGAGCTTCAAAAGTAGTAGTAGTAATTCCGTTACCCGAATCATCAGTAACGTTAGGATTTAACGGCTTATTAGCTTCCATCACTAATTTGAAAACGTCAACCGCAGATCTCGGAAACCCTAATTTTCCGAATGATTAGATCTAAACAAAATTATTAAAAAAACCCTAACTTTTATATAAAAACACACACATACAAATACAGATGCAGCAGCTGTTGTTTTTTTAGTGTATATCTATATTCTATCTCTAATTTTTTTTTGTTTGGGAGGGGGTTTTGGCTTTATATTTTTTATTTTATTTTATTCTTTTCCCTCTAAATTTGGGGATCCGGCGGTACGGTAGCGCGGGAAAAACAACAAATAAGGCATGTCATGATGGCATGTTATGTGTGTCATACATACATGGACTGCCAATGAGGTCTTGACGCGTGTTGATGGGGTTCCTTTTTACCGCCAAAATGGGGACTCTTTTTACGAGAGGGAAAATATCATGTGGGGTGTTGGTACATGGTTGTTATTGTGTTCCGTGGGGCACCCTATGTGTCTCATTTAAAGGGTTTTATTTTATTTATGGTAATCTTATCTTAATCTTATTAATAACTAGACTGGTGTCCGGGCGATGCGGCGGCGGTGTGGTGGTGGCGGTAACAGGTGACAGTGGTGATGGGTGGTGATGGCGGTGCCGGCGGCGGTGGTGTGATTATTGATGTAAATGTAATTGATATAAAAGGGGATAATGT
>JAOEHQ010034274.1:0-12947 GCA_025447715.1 Asclepias incarnata | reverse complement strand
ACTTATTTGAGGATTTGAATCCGTTTTATCAAGTTAGTTCTTTTGAACTTGTAAATCTTGGATAAGCCATTCGAAGTTCATTATTTGGTGTTAGCCATCGTATTGTGGACCTAACAATTGGTATCAGAGCAGAAAGTTTATTTCTATAACTTTGATATGCTTTGATGGCCACCCCCAATCCTAATGATCCTCCTCCTATTAACACTAATCCTCCTCCTCCTTCTCCTACTCCTCAAAACGTCCATGTTCATTTTCCAAATAATCATGTTCCTAAATTTAATGGGGATAGTGAAACTTTTATAACGTGGAAAACATGTATGTTAAAATACATTGCTGGGGTAGAGGGCAATTTAACTTCTATTTTAAAGGATGGACCCTACATCCCGTATAGTGTGTCTTCAGTAGTATTAAATCCTGATGGGACACAGAGACAGATGCCAAAACTCAGAGATCACTGGTCTGAGGAAGACCACAGACTAGTTGATCTGGACACTAAACTCCAAAATATGATTTTGATTGCTGTCCCTGCCTCATTAATTCCTGCACTGGTTCTTTTTGAAAGTTCCAAATCAATGTGGGAGGAATTATTGACCCAGTATGAAGGAACCACTGAAACACTTGTTACAAGGAAGGTTGCTTTGAACAAAAAGTATAAGTCTTTCTTTGCACTACCAAATGAGTCCCTCACTGATACGTACATCAGATTTTCTAATCTGGTGAACCAGCTTAAAGCTTTGGGTGTAAAGAAGGATTCAGAAATTTTACTTAAAAATTTTTGTGACATCCTTCCTTGAAAATGGGAAAATTTAATTTTGGTTTTAAGACAAGGCAAGACCTTGCACAGTCATAAGCTCAACTCCTTATATGGAGCCTTCAGATTCACTGAAGAAAACAAAGCAGAGAGAGTTATGGCTGAGCAAGATCCCAAGAATCACATTTCTTCCAGTTCTCATGTGGTCCAGTATACTGAACCACAAAGTGCAACATTGTTATCTTCTGAGAGTGACCAGTCTCACTCAATGAAGAAGGTAATATCTGAACTGATGAACTCTGGAATTTCTGACAATGTATCTACTGGTTGTGATGAGGATGACGATGATGACCTGGTAGCATTGATAGCCAAAACTTTTAATCGTTTTAAGGAAAAATCATTTCGCTCCAGTAGGCCTACTGCTTCTAGCTCTTCTACTGATAAAACCAATCTGACATGCTTTAAGTGTGGAAAGAAATGTCATTTCATGAAGGAATGCAGGTCTAGTTATTCTAAACCACAATCCGGTCCCTCTTCATCTTCTTCTTTTCAGAAATCTGATGACGGCTACAGAAATAAGTACAAGAAGCTCAAAGCTCAGATAGCCCTCATGTCACTGGAAAATCAGAACAAATGTCTGGTGGCAAAGACTGAAAGATGGGAAGATTCTGATGAATCTTCAGAAGATGATAAAACAGTCAGAGAAGTGTGTTACATGGCTCTTGAAGAACAAAAGCATCTGGTCAAGAATGATATCGAATCTGGAAGATGGGACGATATTATCATGAAAAAGGTTAGTGTTTATGGGAGTGAATTAAATCAAGAACTTAAACTAGATCTTTTAGTTCTTTTAAACTGCGATTTATCATTTGTTGAAATAGTGCGTTCAGAAAGCATTAAACTTTTTGAAAATTATTCAACTGAACTGAGCGCCAGTCAAAACAGTCTGAGAGAACTAAAAGATGTCCATTTGGTCCTTAAAAGTCAACAACTTATTAGTGCAAATCTGGAACAAGAAAAACAAGATCTTATGAAAATACTTGAAAAAGAACAGAAAATCATAAAATCTTGGATGAAATCTCCAAATGTGAGTAGATCAGTCATGTGTGTCCTTCCAGATCAAAAGAAGGCATATTTATCTGGTGATCTACATCTGGCTTCAATATTGACTGATATTCATGAGCTACCAAAAGAAATGAAACCAGAAATCATTTTTAAAGATTCCTTTTGCACTAATAATGAAGACTCCAAGGACCAAACTGAGGTCAAAATTGGAACGGCACAGACAACCGCTCCAATGAAAAAGGTCAATCTCAAGAAACCTTCACCTCAGTCTTCTTCTCAAAAGAAGAAAAGCATCTCCCTTTCTGAGCCATATGTTCCAACTTCTAGAAAGGCTTAGGTGTCTAATGAAGAATCCATTTTGATTCGTTTAGAAAGTAAGTTTCAACTCTTGTCAAGACAAGTCCAGAGTTGTAATGCCAGATTAAACAATTTTGAATCTACTTCTTTTAAACCTATTCAAAATGCCAAACCTTTTCCCAAGCAATCAAAAGCATCATCTGAAAAGAAAAAGGTTACAAAGCCATCTTTCAAAAAGGTTAATTTTATTTCTGTTGAAGTAAAAACTTCAGAAGAATCCTCCAGTATGCCTAAACAAAAATCTGTTGTGACTCTAAAAGGAGAGTCCAGTGAACCCATCAGCAGATGGGTTCCCAAAAATAATTGATAATTTTTGTTTATGTGCAGGGCGATCAGAAGAAATACATCTGGTGCCTAGACAGTGAAGGTTCTAGACACATGACAGGATGTAAGTCCCTGCTGGAGGAGTACCAGGTTAAAGCTGGTCCTAAAATCACTTTTGGAAATGATGGATCTAGAGAAACCGAGGGATATGGTGTGTTGAACGACGGTCAAGTAAAGTTCACCAAAGTTGCATATGTAAATGGTTTGAAATATAACCTGATCAGCGTCAGTCAACTTTGTGATACTGGCTTCAGAGTTCTGTTCGATATTGAATAAGGCACCATACTGGATAGAAATTGGAAGGTGGTGTTAGTGGGACTAAGGAAAGGAAATGTGTATCAGTTGGATCTAAGTAGTGCTCCATCTGAGCAAGGCTTCTATTGAAAAGCTAATGATGACACAAACTAGTTATGTCACAAAAGGTTGTCTCACCTAAACTTCAAGAATATCAACAAACCCTACAAAAAAAAGCTAGCTGAAGGGATTCCACCTTTGTCTTTCAATAAAGACAAGCCATGTCCAGGATGTGAGATGGGCAAGTGTAAGTCCCGGTTAACCGATCGTTAACGAGAACGCTATAGTTATGGTGAGAGTGCGGAATCCTCTCTAGATAACCCGATTTACTAGGATTATCTAAGTCTTTCGTTGATAAAACAACCTAAGACAGTCTAAGAACGCGCACAGTTAGATTAGGAGAGTGACAAAAGTTCGACAGTGGTTAGAAAGTTAATTAATACGTATTTTTGTACGTATTTATACTGTTTAGGGTCAAGTACGTGTAGGCTTGGGCCTTGGGCACGCACTTGACTAGTCTGGTCCATTACAACACGATGTTGAGCCAACCACGTGTGAACAGTGACACGCACTTAGCCAAGTGCGTGTCCAAGTACGTGTAACAGTAACAAGCACTTAGCCAAGTGCTTGCTACAGTAAATATGTGTCTAAGAACATTTTGTCATCTTCTAAGTATTTTCCAATACTTAGAACCTAATAAGTTTATCACTCGTATCTGTATGAATATAACATCATCACACACGTACAAGTCTTAAACACAAACACACAACACACATATAGATAGAAATGTAACCATTTATCCAAAACATATGTTCATGATTACATGATTACATCAATAAAATAAGATAACAAAAATACTAATCTAATCATGGTCGCTGTTGTCACACCAAACATGCACTTACAATTGATGAGACAGAGTGAAAACTATATTTTGTTAACAAATCTTTAACATACTTTTCTTGACTTATGAAAATATCATCACTGGTCTGTTTTATTTGGAGTCCTAGGAAAAATGTTAATTCACCCATCATGCTCATTTCATATTCTTTTGACATTATTTCAGAAATTTTTTTCACAATTTTTCATCAGTAGAGCCAAATATAGTATTATCAACATAAATTTGTACAAGTAAGATAATACCTTTTTTAAGAAGTATGAACAAAGTACTATCTATAGCAACTCTGGAAATCCATTCTTAAGCAGATGAGATGTAAGTGTATCATACTAGGGACGTGGAGCTTGTTTGAGACCATACAAAGCTTTGTTCAGTCTGCAAATATGATTTGGATGCTTTTAATCCACAAAAACTGGAGCTTGCTTGATATACACTACCTGTTCTAATTCTCCATTTAAAAATACACTTTTGACATCCATTTGGTAGACCTTGAAGTTTTGATTTGAAGCGAATGCTATGAAAATTCTGATAGCTTCAAGTATGGCAACTAAAGCAAAAGTCTCATCATAATAAATTCCTTCAGACTGGCAATAACCCCGTGTAACCAGTCTGGCTTTGTTTCGGAGGACAACACCATCTTCATGCATCTTATTCCTAAAGACCCAACATGTACCAATTGGTTCTTTGATTCCAGTTGTTCTGGGAACTAAATACCATACATGGTTTCTTTTGAACTAGGAGAGCTCTTCTTGCATGGCTACAATCCAGTGTGGGTCTTCCAGAGCTTCACCAATCATCTATTATTTGATCAATTGGGTGAGCTTTTGTCCACTTAGTGTAATGACCAAGGTGAACAATCATATCAGTGCAAGACTCTTGCTGAGGTTCCACTGATTCTTCATAAATCACTTCGGCTTCTTCTTCAGAAATGACATAACTGGCATCATGTACTCCTTCAGTAGAAGTTTCTCCAGCAGTAACTGATACTTGTTCTTCAATATGACTATCATTTCCAATAACAAGTTCATTGGGTGATTTGAACTTAATTGAAGGATAGAAAGGAGTACTGGAAATCGGTTTATGTATTGGTTCCACATTAGTGTGAGTGGAAGCATTATCTTGTGAATTTTATTTATTGTAGTTGATAGGATCAGATTCATAAAATCTGATTGGAGGTTCAGAAAAAGGACCGGAGATTGGCTTTTTGTTAATGACAGAGTTTGATTCATCAAAGGTAACATGTGTTGACTCTTCTACCTTATCGAGTCTCTTTTTATAGACTCTGAAGGCCTTGCGAATGACTAAATAACCTAAAAAGAATCCTTCATCAGCTTTAGCATCAAACTTGCCCAACTGACTGGAATCATTCAAGATGTACACTAGACATCCAAAAACGTGAAAATACCTAATATTAGGCTTTCTATTCCTATGAACTTGATAGGATGTTTTCTTATGTCTTCACTCTTTGACCTGAAAAAGATAACCCAACAATATCTAAAGAATTCATTCACAATAACTAGGGTATACCTTTTTCCATCACGAGTTTGTACATTTACTAGACCAAAAAGATCCATATGAAGCTGGCTCGTTTCTGATTTCCCATTTAACATCCTGGACATGATTTGTCTTTGTTGAAAGACAAAGGTGGTATCTCTTCAGCTAACTATTTTCTGGACAGCTTGTTGATATTTTTGAAGTTTAAATGGGATAACCACTTGTGCCATAGCCAGTTTGTGTCTTCATCATCCTTAGAATAAAAACATTGCTGAGAAGGAGCACTTTTAAATTCAATGGATACACATTTCCTTTTCTTGGTGACACTAACATCACCTTCTAATTTCTATCTAATATGGTGCCTTGATTTATATCGAACAAGACCTTAAAGCCAGAATCACACAACTGAGTGACACTTATCAGGTTATATTTCAAACCATTTACATATGCCACATGTGTGAATTTAACTTGTCAATTGTTCAACACACCATATCCTTCTGTTTGTCCAAAAGCATTGTCTCCAAAAGTAATCTTAGGACCAGTCTGTGACTGGTATTCCCCAGTAGGTTCTTACATCCGGTCATGTGCCAAGAACATCCGCTATCTAGGTACCAGATTTCTTCGTCGTGTCCGCACTGCACACCAACAAAAATCATCAGTTAGATTTGGAAACCATCGACTGATGGGTTCACTGGACTTTCCTTTAAGAGTCTTTACAGATTTTTGTCCAGTGTGACTGGAGGGTTCCACTGAAGTTTTTTCTTCAGCTGGAACAAAAACAACTTTTGTTTTTGACTGCTCAAATACCTTTTTCTTTCCAGAAATATCCTTTTTAGTTTTGAAAAAAAAAAAATTTCATTTTGTGTGTGGGTTTAGATAAAGTTGATGCAAAATGATTTGCTCTTGAGTTGCAAATTTAAACTTGTCGAGCCAATGATCGAAATTGGCTCTTTAATCGTAACAAAATGGATTCTTCATTAGACATCTGAGCCTTTCCTGAATTTGGAACAGATGGCTCAAGAAGGAACAAATTCTTCTTTATCTTAGAAGAAAGATTATGAGGCGAAGGCTTCTTTGGAGTGGCCTTTTTACCTAGAGAGGTTCTCTGGGCTTTCTAGTTTTGACCTTAGAATAGGACAGGAACTCATTAGTTTCACTGCTTATTATGCCAAAATATTTTACTTTAAACTGTTCAGGAAGTTCATAGAGTCTAGTCATGATAGATGCCAAATGAAGATCTCCAGAAAGATATGCTTTATTTTGGTCAGGTAAGACATACTGAATAGACCGACTTGTATTTGGAGAAGTCATCCATGATTTTATGATTTTTTGTTCCTTTTCAAGAGTTTTCAAAAGATCTTGTTTTTCAATTTCTAAATTGGCGCAAATAAGCTGTTGACTTTTGAGGCCCAAGTTTCCGGATTCAATATCATCCTTGACCATATTTTTTTGGTCATCAAGTGCCATGTAACACAAATCTTTGGCTCCTTCATTAATGTTAGATGATTTGTCGGAGTCTTCCCATCTTCCATATTTTGCCATCATACAACCATTTTTTTTTTGGTTGTCTATAGACATGGGAGCTATTTGAACTTTCAGCCTTTTGTACTTTTGCTTATAGCCATCATTAGATATCTGAAAAGAAGAGTGAGGAGAGGACCAATAACTAGACTTGCATTCCTTTAAGAAATGACCTTTCTTTCCACATTTAAAGCATGTAAGATTGGATTTATCAACAAAAGAATTGCATGCACGTGGTCCACTGGAACGATTAGCTTTGGACTTAAAACGATTAAACATTTTAGCCATCATTGCTACAAGGTCATCATCGTCATTCTCATCACAATCACTTGTGATTTCATCAGATATTCCCGAGTTCATAAGATCACACATGATCTTCTTCACTGAGTGTGATTGGATACTCTCTGAAGATACCAGTGCAGATCCACAAGGTTCAGTATACTGAACCGTTTGGGAACTGGTGGAAACATGATTTTAGGCATTTTGCTCAGCCAATGCTCTCTCTGCTTTGTTCTCTTCAGTGAATCTGAAGGCTCCATATAAGGAGTTAAGAGTATGACTGTGTAATGTTTTGCCTTGTCTAATAAAAAATTCAACTGAATTTCTGGATTTTTCTTTACACCTAAAGCCTTCAACTGAATTTGTGAATCTGATAGTATCAGTGAGGTATTCAGCTGGAAGTGCAAAGAAGGATTCACATTTTTTTATTCAAAGCAACTTTTCTTGTGACAAGCGTTTTGGCAGTACCTTCATATTTGTTCAAAAGTTCCTCCTACATGGTTTTGCTGTTTCAAAAAGAACAAGGGTGGGAACTAAAGAAACAGGGACGACAGCCAAAATCTTATTTTGTAGCTTATTGTCTAAGTCTACCCTTCATTCATCTTCTTCTAACCAATGATCTCTGACTTTAGCCTAAAATCTCTAAGACCCATCGGGATTTAAGACGATTGCTGAATGGTTTCTTCGGACATATGATCCATCTTTCAAGATAGTTAATAAATTCCTCTCCACTCCCGCAATATATTTTATCATGCAAGCTTTCCATGTAACAAATGTTTCACTATCCCCATTGAATTTGGAAACATGATTGTTAGGAAAGTGCACATGTACATTTTGAGAAGAAAAAATAGGAGTAGGAGGAGGAAGAGGTGTAGCATTAAAAGGCGGTGGAGTATTACCACTACCACATCTCCAGTTACTAAAGGAATTTGTTGATCATTTACGTATCGACCATCACAACAGATCAAGTTTATGAGATTAAACTTTCTGCTCTGATACCAATTGTTAGTCCCACTTTTAAGATGGTCAAAAAAAGTAGACACCTATATGTCAATAATTATCAAAGATTGTTTATCTTAACTATAAGGTTTTACAAACCAGTTTAAATAAACACTACATAATTCATTTAATTAATTTATCAAAGAACTTAAAGCTTTAAATAATAAATTTACTTCAATACACTATGTAAATAAAGTAAAGTAGAAATAACACAAATGTATTTTTCATAAATATTTCATTTATTGATGTATAAATAAAATACAAAGGTTGTAGTGAAATTAGAATAATGTAAACAAAGTATTCTCACAACCTATGAAAGAAACAAATGATTTATGAACAACCTTTGTGTTCTAATAAATACCCAAGTATTTATTATGATCGAACACAAAGAAGTAAATGCAAATTCTACTTAATAAAGCTTTTTGGTCTTATAGAGTAATAACTAAGTTGTTCAACTACTAATAGAATGCATTTACTTTACTTGATATTTATAGACAAATGTCCAAGTGATGCCTAAGACAAATACATATAATTATACGGTTTATAATACATGGAGACATAATGCGAATGCATTAAAGGAAACCATGTAAGTGTCTAATGTATGTGTGTAACAATCTTTGATTAGACGTATTCACATAATTATACGGAACCGTCTCTGTAATATATGCTCAAGAAATAAGGCAATAATTACACACAACTTGTGTATCAAGTTGTATAAGAGTCAAGTGGATGTCTTGGGAATAGTGCAAAGTACTTGTTAGATACTTTGAACTGGTTGGCTTCAGTCTTCGATCTTTTAATATAGTCTACTGGACCCCGCCACTGAGACTATCTTCTTTCTTCTTACTTCAGCTTTCGACTTCAATGAGAACGATCATTTGAGTAGATCTTGACTGGAGTGAAGCATCAGTAAATTGAACCTAAGAACTAGGTTCTCTTTACAAGTATGAGATTATTGGCTTCGATTTATCTATTACATGACAAATTACACATAATCTAGTAAATATGGACTAACAGATATTTATAAGGATATATATGATAATTACTAAGTTAAAAGGGACATACATGAAATTCCTCTTTAAAATATACCACAACAACAACAATTGGCTTTAAAATACCCAATCCCTACCCCGCTTCAGTAGGGATTAGGTACTGTTGTTGTTGTCTTTAAAATATACATATCCTTATATTAATTATAAAAAAAATGGCTTAAAAGTTAATTAACCAATCAAAACCTCAATTTATTACGATCAGATTTTGCCTATATAGGGTCCTCCTATTTTCACCTCTTTTTTTCTATATACACCCCTTAATGTACAATAAACAATGCATAATATACAACTGTTTATTGCATAGTGAAAGATGTATTTAGAAAAAATTAGGTGAAAATAGATACTCACTAAATAATATAACAGAACAAAGAAAATAAATTACAACTATGAATAACTTTCTATGTATAATAAACCTAAAAAGTTGAATATGTTATATAAAAAATTATTATTATAATAATAATCCTAAGTATATCATTCCGACTAATGTATTTCCTTAAAATAATATATGTATTAGGAATTCGTTCCACATGTGGTTTTGTGACTTTGTCAAAGTTTCAACAAATATCCATTTAAATAATTATCCTCATTTTAGTTATGGTTTAATCGAGCCGAGTCGAGCCGACATAATGCCAAGCTCGAGCTTGACTCGGTTATAAAACTTGAAGCTTGATACTCGACTCGAGCTCGACCGAACCTTTATTTTCGAGCTCGAGCTCGCTTTACTAATCGACACTTTCGAGCTCGACTTGACTCGACTTGATTAAGTATTATACTAAATTTTGATCAAATTAGTCCTATAAGCTCGATAATTTCAAGCTCGACTTGATACTTTTGTTTTACATAATTATTATCCTACCAAGGGTAAAGTTGTAAAATAGCACAAGCTCGATTAAGCGCGGGAGGTTTTCGAGCAGGCTATTTTCGAGCAGGTTTTCGACTCGGAAGTCTAGTCGTGTAGCTCGAGCTTGAGTTCGGCTCGACTCAGACCGAGTCGATTTCGAATAATTTGCAAGTCGATTTCGGGTAGCTCACGAACTGTCTAGTCTTATTTACACCCCTAATTTTAGTTACTGTCAATCTCCAGTTTAATCAATATCAAACTTTTGACAATTCAATTTGTATCCGTAGAAAACATTAGAGATGTTATGTACAAATATATATAGGTAGAATTACTATACTACCCTTTGCTTGTGGCCAAAGAGAAATCCCTGATTTCTCTCTATTTACCTTATATGTATATATCAATCCTCTATATATATTGTAATAACTATTCAATGAGATATAGATATATAGCAATACAATTCTCTCTTCCTCTTTGTTTTGTTACCGTCACCAACTATCACTATATTGTTCATGTGGTTTGTTGATTATTGTTGATCCAAGATCATAGATTTCTAACAAGAGATTAAATTTTAATAAATAATATCGTAAAACTATTAATTAAAAAGAGATTGGTATAATATAATCTAAAAAATATATATAAAACTATGCTAATTACAAAAGGAATTATTAATATAATATAAGTAAAATTGAGTATCATGTATACACAATTAGAATATCAAAATTTTAAATACTTAATGTACATACCAATAAATCATAGAGATCAATCGGTATCTGTTGCCTTTGAAACTTGGGGTTACACATGTGAAAACCTATTGACGGCCTGACGGGGGTTCGACTTCTAGCATGTGTAATTTTAAGTGGAGATATTTAATATCTTACATGTGCATGTCTCTTACGGGATGTGATTGACGGGTACCAAAGTAGTACCAGGGATTAGATGGTTCCTTGCCCTTTTTAAATACTTAATTAAATACTTAATGTACATTCAAAACAAATTTCGTCTTCTAAAAAGTTTCAAACTTGACTTAATAAAATTGATTTTAGTAAATAAAAGATTAACGCATATTCTGTTCTGGCTTTCGTTCCGAGGATAAGAAATACGACCCGAAAGATACTATTCTCGTCGATGGAGCTATTAAGGCCCATTTTCTCATCATATGATGGCATCTTTGATGGCCCATTTGTTAAAATAGATCAATAATTCTTTATAAAATATTTGTAGTGGCACTGAAACTACAAACTACTTCTAAGTTATTCCTAAAAGAATGTTGTTATGTAGGACCTTATATATCACTGGTTATTAATAAATACCCAAAAAGTTATAGTGGATGGTCACAAGTATTTAAAATGTTAAGTACAGTATTTGCATCAACTTTTCAATAATGTGTTTATTTTAATTATACTCTATTGTTATTGTTAATTTTTAATAATTACACTATGTTTACGATTGCTGTTTTTAATGTCTTAGACGAGACGTTAAAAAAATGCCCCTATTAAGTTTGTTAAGTAAATGACACACTATTTTAGGGTTTGGAAACCTAGTTAACCTAAACGATTCATTCTCATGCAGTGGCAGAACCAGGATTGCGAGTGACCTGTAACACAAACTTTTTAACACTAGCCTTGTATCCGTGCAAAGTAACGTTAACGACTAGATTGTTACAATTTTTAAGGATCTCTGTGTCATAACTAAAAGTAGGTCCTGTGATTATAAAGTAAATCTTAGAACACGTAATTAAAATATAAAGTCTAGTTATATGTAAAGGTGCTAATCATTATTATGTCACTAAAATGGGAATATATGTTAAATAGCATATGTGCATTTCTTATTTAATTTATTAACTTTTATAAAAGTTTTTGAGTTTCATTATTTTAAATTGTGTATCCTCAAAATATCTAAAATGTTAGTTTTCAAAACATCAAAAGCCATGTACTATTACATTTGAAGCATACTTATAGTTAGCTTTATTTTCAAGGTCTTAAAATAATTTTTTAAAATGAAAATATAATTCTATAAAACATTGATGTTTGATATTTACTTGTTCATTAATTACATTAAACTATACTCATATTTATGAATGACAAAAACAATAAACTATTTAATATGATGGGTTAAACCCGATATTTATACATTAATTAGGGATTTTTTTTTTTTTTGAGGGGGTGGGTGTGGAGCTCGGGTTGGGTTTGGTTTGGGTGAAACCACACGGGCACACCGCCCCTTGCTATGTGGTTTGGGTGTGGGTTGGACAATTTCGGTTTCCCAAACCGATCATCATAAACACGAAGGCTAGTCTTGGAAAGTGAGTAGGAGGCTTTTGTTTTGCATGCAATGTCTAGTATATACCACTCCTTCCATTTTGGCTTGAAAAATAAGAATTTGACATGGACATATTTTATTGGGGAGTGGTGACATGGCAATTTAGTTTGGTTCTCACCACTCCCTCCACCCTAAGAGCGAATTTCACTCGAAAACAACAACAATTACAAAAGAGGATTACAGAAAAGGAAAACTATATATATATATATATACATGAAGCAAAAATGTCTCCAATTATACCACCCCAGGTTTAGCCTTGAAGCACGATTTGATAACCATAAGAAACCAAACCTTGAACATTTTGAATAATCTCTTGGGCCAAAACCGAGATCCCATTGAAAAGCTTATCGTTCCTTACTTTTCATAACCTCCAACAGGCAATCAACATATCTAACTTTAGCATGCTTTTTGCCATTGGCCCAATCTCAGGATACTTATGCAACTCCAACAGATCATTAATTACGGAGTTAAATGTAAAAGAAAAATAATTATATCATCTTCTCTTCAAGACATATTTACAACTACTTTTGTTAAAGTAGCAACCATAAGGGGGTTGACAACACATTGTCACGCTGCGTTTCATACCACACTCCCAACCAATCCCTTTATGCCACCTCATTCTCATACTTTTTCATACCACACTCCTTTATTTCATTAACAATATCATACCACACTACATCTCATACCTCACTACAATTAAATAAATACATAAACTCACAAACAAACAAAATACAATAAACAAAACATCACAAA
>JAOEHQ010034263.1:0-12950 GCA_025447715.1 Asclepias incarnata | reverse complement strand
TCCACGCACCCCCAGCAAAGCCGGGTGTGTAACTCGTTCCCACGATGGTTCCCCCTGGGAGACTTAGGAACCATTTTACTTCTTTTCATATTACTTAGAAGTTAGAAGCTGGTATTTACTTCTTTTCATAGTATATATATTTATATTTATTTAATTATACTAGTACATTTATACTTCAATCATCTTTAACCATAACTAGAAATGTACCGGCGCATCGCGCGGTGGTGAATGTTTTTTTAAAAAATTTAAGTTATAGTGTATATGAAATTTGTAAACTTCATTCAGTACATGCATCAAAAGGTGATGGGCCGACCGCCGTTGAAGTTACCCAACTAAGACTACAGACACCATCTCGAATCAACAATATACATCTCAGACACCAAAAACCTAAAACACCCTCAATTACACAACTGATTTAACGACAACTTGATGACCAATCTAACATAATACTCTACAATTGTCGATCTTTTGGACAAACTTACAATAACCGTGTGCGAACAAACTTGATACAAATCTAGTGGCTATATTGCACTTGAAAAGAAAAATCCATAAATGAGACTTAAACATTGGTTCTAGTAGCATGCGTAATGACTCGTCAACCAATAAGTTGTTCCAGTCCAATGGTGGCCAAAAATACATATATGAGTTTTGTGTGGATTTATGTAGTAGTATCGTTCAAAAGTAAACGAGACTTGAAACTCCCTAAAACAAAGTTGATCTAGCTACCTAAAGTAGAAACTTGAATCAGTCTTGATATATCACGATCATCAACACCACGAAGCTTCGAAATTCATCTTGAAACTTCCCATTGGTTTCAAAACTTAAAAATTGTAATAGTCTTGGTCCCTTATTTGGACAACTTTTGACAATCCGAGTAAGTTTTAAACATACCATTTGCTACTTAATTTCAACTTCACTATTACAAGGAGTGTTACATGTTTCAATAGTCATTCATAACTTAAATTATGTAACCTCTTACTTTATAGTGCAACACGTCACTGGTAAGTACTCACAACATGAATCATGAGGCAGTCTAATGGTAGAAGACATTAATTAATAAAATTTTTTTTGCTAATATATATCAACTTAACTATTTAATAAGTTATATATATTAGTTAATGTAAAATTATAATAAGAGCTATAAATAGTTAATAAAAAAATTGTAAATATAGTCAATATGATACAAATTGTAAAAATCTCAATGGGCATGTTTTAATGATATATATTTTATAAATTAAAGTTTAGTTTTTATTTTAGTTATATAACAAACAAATGATTATCTAAGTT
Source organism: Asclepias incarnata (assembly GCA_025447715.1). Taxonomy (NCBI): domain Eukaryota; kingdom Viridiplantae; phylum Streptophyta; class Magnoliopsida; order Gentianales; family Apocynaceae; genus Asclepias; species Asclepias incarnata. The sequence continues at coordinate 11,663 of JAOEHQ010034263.1, read as the reverse complement.
TGGTGTGATTAATTAAATTTGGTTTAAAATGCTTGATTGAATAGAGTTGCACCAAATTTTTGTATCATTTTGATGCATTTCAATTTTATACCATTTTAATATTTTGTTACATACCTTAGAAATTGGAAATGACCCAACAATTAAGCATATTCCACAATTCTCAATTTCTCATATCTACCAAATAAACACCAATAAATTTTTAAAACCAACCACACTTAACCATACCCAAAGTCCAAACCTCCATTCAATTGATCAAAACGATCCTGTATTTGCAAAGACAACATCAAAGCAAACCTTCCATACCCGCCACTTTAATTTACAAAAATAAAAATCACGAGTATTATTCATTTCATTTCAGTTCAACAATTCAATAATCTTTGTTTCAAACCCATCTATCCATCATTCTCATCATTGTCTTCCATTTTCTTGCATAAATTCGTTCATTCCACTTTATTTCCATATCAATGAGCCCATCATTAAATTTAACTCTTTTAATAAAACCCTAACAGGAAAAAAAAAACCCACTAATTTTATTTCACAAATCACTTCAACCATTAGACCATTCTTAAAGGGTGGGTGAAGTATGTGGGTGAAAAAGGGTGAAAAGAAAATGAATGAATTAAAGGTTGGTGATGTAGGTAGGTGGAAGGAGGGTGAAATGTGTATAGGTGAATGGTTTCACCTAGGGTGAAAGGTTCATTGTGGGTCCATTTTATTTGTTTTATTATTGTGATTGGTATATTGGTTATATTATGAGGTATTTAATAAAATGATGTGGGGTTCAAATAGAAGGTGAATGGTTAAGGGAAAATAAAAAAAAAAGGTGAAAGGGAAGAAAATGTGAAGCTGATATGGCAAGAAAAAGTGTAGGTGAAATAGGTGAACGATTACGAATGGTCTTATAAACCACCATACAAAGCTATCGGTCGACAAAACAAGATATTGTTGTGTATCACATGAACACAATTCTAATAATAAATTATTTGTTCTTGAAAATTTTAAAAAATAATCCATTATATATTATATAATAATAGAGACTATAGATATGTTTTACTTTTAAGCATAAACATGTCTAATAAATTAAATATCGATTTGTAAAAACAAGAACTCTAGCTTAGAATTAAACACATTATTTTTTTTTAACAGCTAAATGCTATACTAACTCTTAAACTATACCACCAAGATATACCTCTTTAAGTCTTGAACTTGAGTCTCTTCCAAAGAGACATATGTCTCTTACCTAATTCTTATACCTACAAAATAAACACCAATAAATATCTCAAACCAAACACACAGATGAAACCATCTTGTTTTGCAAAGACATCAAAGCCATGATAACTAAACTATACCACCACTTTTATTCACATTCACAAAATAGAAATTACGACTGCTATTCATTTCATTTCATTCCAATTTCAAATTATAAAGGAAGGGTAATTTAATAATAGCTATTTTTAAGAGTACAATTAAACAAATCTCAACCATCCATTTCTCACCATCTCTGATCAAGCTATCCATTCCCACCATCTCCGATAACCACCACCATCACCGATTATCACCACCATCACCGATCACCCCCAACACTGATCACCCCCACCATCGCCCCATAAATAAAAGACGGATCCTGTACAGTAGATTATCACAATCACCAATCACCCCACCATCTCCCATTTATAAATAAAAACTAAGGGCGGAGCCCGTATCGTATTATCATTGAAAAAAGATGACGCCATGACGGCGTGACAGTGGTGGTGGTGGTGGCGGCGGCGGCGGAAAAGAATGGTTATAGTAGTGGTGGAGGCGGGGAAGAAGGAAGCCGCCAGGGGTGGTGGTGGCGGTGGGGTGAAAGAAAGGAGAGTTGGAGTTTAAATTTGTGTGGCTCAGATTTGTTTCTTGTTACTTATTAAATCTTAAATGTTGTTTTTTTTAATAATCCATCTTTATGTATTTTATTTTAAATTTCTTTTCTTTTGAAGATATACAAACAAATAAATCCATTCATTCATTCATTCCACTTTATTTCCATATCAATTTCAATGAACCCATCATTTAATTCAACTCTTTTAATAAAACCCTAACCAAAAATAAAAAATAAAAATTGTATTCGACAAACCACTTCACACACACATACAATGAAACATTTTCTAAAGTCCGACCATGATCTATTAATCCCCCAACACAACTAAATAACACACACACAATGATGTCATCATCGTCGTCCGGCAACAACTACCACAACAACCACCACAACACCGCCGGTCAACAACAACAACAGCAAGCTGGTTTGAAAACATACTTTAAAACACCAGAAGGTAGATATAAACTTAAATATGAGAAATCACATCCACCTGGTTTCCTTCATTACACCCATGGAAAATCTGTTACTCAGGTCTATTTCATTTCTTTTTTTAAATTTTACTATCTTTCTATTATTTAATTATTATTTTTTTGGGTTTTTTTTTATGTGAATTCTTATGTTACTATTGTTTGCAATCATGTTAGATATGATAGGAAAAATGCTGGCTTTTTGACATTGGAAATCAAATGTTTTTAGGCCAATTTTGAGCCTTGTGTTGGATATAAAATTTATACAAAAAAAAAAAAACAATAACTTTATATATAGTGTTGCTAATTGATATCAAGTATTTCATTTTTATACATTTTGTTAATTTGGTTGCACTTATAAATGTGTGCAAAATGTTTACATTTATAACTTATAAGTGTCAAAAGATATTATAAACCATAGCGATTTTTATACTTAAAAGTGTAGAGATCAATTTGTACTTCTTTGCACTTTCCTAACTTGAAGAAATTGGGCGTGGCAAAATGATGTTAAATGCTTTTAAGCATGAAGAAAATTTAATTTGGTATGCATTTTTTAAGTGCATATATATATATATATATATATAGGTGCAAAGATTAGACATTTATTAGTGCGAACAAGTTGATAAAATTCTACGAATTTTTCTACAACTGTGTAGAGAAATTGTGTAAATGACATATTTTTCGCAACATGTCGACTTTGATACTAAGTTTTATATGTTTGTATTGGTATATATATGGTGGGGAAAAAAAGAGGGTGTTTTTGGCTACAGCGATAGGAAATAGAAGTTTGAGATTAGACAAAGGAGAGGTCTGTGGGATCAAACCGTCTGTCGTTAATTATAAGACCATTAATTGTCTTAAACATTGCAGGAACCTTAAGGCAGATGCTTTTTTATATAATTGTATGGATATAGATAGGTAGAATTATACATACAATCTAAAAGAGTATTTGTATTTGTAAAGCATAAGGATTTACATTTGCTTCAACTAGATAATAGACTCCTCTCTTGTTGATTATGATGATATGATATAATTTGTTAGTAGCTTAAATTTGATGAATTTTTGGACTGCATTATAAAGATTGTGTATGCATTTGGATTACTTATTGTAATACTTAGAAATTGACCTAAAAGGAGTTTTTTTTATAAAAAAAACTTTTTGTAGGCTGTTATGACTATTGTGCTAAAGTTTAGTTTTATGAGGATATTGATGCCTTATAAGAACAATGAATTGCTAATTGAAAGCGAACATTGTATTGGGAAAGGATTTGGATTTACATTTGCAGCTTAAAAGGTTCATAATTAACTTAGGTGGACATATGCAGGTGACTCTTGCATGTCTGAAGGATAAACCGACAACATCTTTGCCATCATCATCATCTTCAAGTCTAGGTGTTGGCAGCGGGGTGAGATCAGCAGCTGCGAAGTTTTTAGGAGGTAATGGGAGTAAGACTCTTGGTTTTGTTGGCGGGAATGGTGGAAGCAAGGGTTTGAGTGGGACAAGTAAAGTCGGGTTATCGGGTACTTCAAGTAGTAATAGTTATGCAAATAATTCAAACTTTGATGGGAAGGGGACTTATTTGGTGTTCAATGTTGGTGATGCTATCTTTATCAGTGATTTGAGTTCGCAGGATAAGGTACTGATTCAATGTGATCATGACCCCAGTTTGCAATGCATTCCTCTGTTTCAAGTACTTAAATAAGATCTTAGTTACTTTTAGATAGTATTGGGATGTGCGTTGAAAGTGATTATATGATATTGAGGGGGTATTTGGGATTGCCTTTGTAGAACAGATTTGGTGTTTCTAGAACAGCATAATGAAAAGCTTGTCTCATCCTGCTTTTTAATCATTGCCTTCTTCCTAATCACTTTTTTCAGATGATTTGCCAAACATTTATTTGGATTATGTACATTTTACTTGCATTATAATTGGATATTCTCTCACAATGCAATCCAAACACCATCTTAGTAATCGGAATCAGATTATCTGCTCTCATCCAACAGGCTGTAGATTATGTAGTATTTAGATGTACTTCAGCTGCCTGATGTTCTAATAATAAGTTAATCATATTTTTGAGTATTTGACAAATTCTGGTTATTTAAGCCGTTAATCAATAAACCAACCAAATAGGACATCTTTGTGATAAAATAGATGCTCGGGGAGATAGGTGTAAAAGTCTCTTAGTTTAGGTTAAGTTAAAATGGTAGTTTTAGCCTCCCTTAATCAGATAATCAGTAGCAGAATTGGTTTTTTTAAACTGCTTATAAAGTCTTCGTATAATCAAATTTATAACGCAAATTCACCCCTTAATGAAGCTGGAACATGAAAGTTTGTTACAATCTATGCAGGATCCTATAAAGTCTATACATTTTAGTACTTCAAATCCCATTTCCCATGCTTTTGATCCGGATGCCAGAGATGGACATGATTTGCTCATTGGGTTGACTTGTGGAGATGGTATTCTATTTGCTGTGTTATGTTCTTTACTTCTTTTTCATCAACTATCTTATGTGGTTTTTGATCGTTATGTATGTTGTGAAATTTGTAGTATATTCAGTGTCGTTAAGACTGCAATTACAAGATGTTGGAAAAAAACTTGTTGGAGCCCAGCATTTTAACAAAGATGGCTGTGTAAATAGCAGGCAAGACCAAACCTTCCATAAGCTCTTTTGTATTGTAGATTCGTCAATCTTTTTTGCCTCTTTTTTCATTCATGATGCACCTTAGAATATATACTGAATATAATCATCAAGATGTTCTTGCTTTTCACAGTCGGTGTACTAGTATTGCATGGGTTCCTAATAGCGATGGTTCTTTTGTGGTTGCACATGCAGATGGAAATATGTATGTATATGAAAAGGCAAGTAATATAAAATTATAACATGTACATTTATCTATGTGTCGGTTGTGGGATTTACATATTCACCCATGAAATATTACCTGTCTTTTTTCCAGAACAAAGATGGTTCAGGTGATCCTTCATTCTCTGTTGTCAAGGATCCAACTCAATTTTCCGTTTCACATGCACGCCATAGTAAGGTACTGATTGATTTCTTTATATACATGAACTTATCTATGTTTCCTTTTTAAACAAAATTTATTCACATTGTGCAGAATCCAATTGCTCGGTGGCATATATGTCAAGGTTCAATAAACAGCATTGCATTCTCAAGTGACGGGTCAAATATTGCAACTGTAGGAAGAGATGGTATATAATATCTTAACTTTAAATTTTTTAAAAATTTATTAGATGTTTGGTTGCTTATTTTTCCTTTTTAATTTTTATTTTTAATTTTTGGTTTATTCAAATGTTACAGGTTATCTTCGAGTCTTTGACTTTAAAACTGAACAGCTTATTTGTGGAGGGAAAAGCTATTACGGTGCTCTGTTATGTTGCTCTTGGAGGTAGGAATTGTATAGAAAACCATAAGTTAACTAATTCTTTTTGAGGATAATTTCTGATAAATTGTATCAAATGACAGCATGGATGGAAAATACATATTGACTGGAGGTGAAGATGATCTAGTCCAGGTTTGGAGTATGGAAGAACGCAAGATTGTTGCATGGGGTGAAGGGCATAGCTCATGGGTAAGTATTGATTTATTTACATCTTTAGTGTCGTGTCTGGGGTCCTGATATTATTATTGGGCTTTCAGGTTAGTGGAGTTGCGTTTGACCCGTATTGGTCATCTCCGAATACTGATGGCACTGATGAAAGTGTCATGTATCGATTTGGTTCTGTTGGCCAGGTATGCTAGAGCCATAACTGAAAGTTACAAGTGTCATAATTGAAAGTCATATATATATATAGATGGTTGAAATTTTTAACCAACAGCTTATCTGCAGGACACACAGTTGCTGCTATGGGATCTTGAAATGAATGAGATTGTGGTGCCATTGCGTCGGGCTGCAGGTGGGTCCCCAACATTCAATAGTGGAAACCATTCGGCCCATTGGGACAACGGTAGCACAGTTGGTGGTTTGCAACCTGCACCAAGCATGCGAGACGTACCAATGATCTCCCCATTGGTCGTTCACCGTGCCGAGACAGAACCTCTTTCTGGTTTGATATTCACTCAGGAATCCATCCTTACTGTGTGTCGAGAAGGGCATATCAAGGTCTGGACCAGACCGACGTCTGAAACTCAACCTGGCACCTCAGATTCGGTTTCAGAAAAGCCACCAAGAGTCGGCACTGGTGGTAGCAACAGCAGGCAATGATTTTGAGCTTATTTTTGTTGGGGGAGCGTTGAGGTTTTGATGGGTTTTTGAGTGCTCCGTTTTTTGGTTAAGGTGAGTTTGTGAAAGCAAATAGGTGTTTTGTGCAGATGATAGACTAACCAACAACAGGTGATGCCCATATGCCCATTGCGGATGGGGGTTAAAAAGTGGATACTTTGCCTTGTAAGTAAGAAAAGCGATATGGAATAACTAACCTTAATAATTCAAGTCTCTTCTTTCTTGTTTCTAAATTGATTACTAATCTAATCTAATTCCCATGGCATCATGCTATTGCGATTCTAAACCCTCGATACTAATTTTTACTGTTTTGGTAAGGAATTTAAAGTTTATTGGTTTGGTTTTGCTATATATTTTTTGATGCACTTTGTTTATCTTATTTTATACAGTAGCATTCAGCTTTACAAAACCTGTTATTCTAAATCTCTAGCACAACAAAACCACCCAATTGGTATATAATGCTCTCTAACACTAGCTTCAGTCGTCGTTGATAAATTTTATTTGACCGACTACAAGGAAACTTTAGGAGCTTGTTATTTTAATGGACATGAACATTAAAGTGTTTAGTTAGTCGTTAAAAAAAAACAACATAAACATAAAGTGTCATGATTTGAAGTATTATTAGGTTGGTTGTAAGATGTTTGTTTGCCCCAACTAAAATCTTGTTCACTTTCATTTGTTTGTTTACCAAATATATCAAGCATAAATGTGTTTCCATCTAACATGTGCCAACATATTATGTTGCATTAATTAATAAAAGTCCAATTTTTCTAACAATACAAAATTATTTATCCTAATATGATACCCTTTCGTTAGTGTCTAATTGTTTGTTAAACACTCGATCCGTCTCAAAATAAATGTATACTCTTCCCTAATGTCTAATTGTTGTTAAATACTCAATCCGTCTCAAAATAAATGCGGATTTTAAAATTTACATGGTTAAATTGATACAATGATAATGCGAATGAGTATTTTTAATCATAGTTCTAGTTATTGTAAATACTATAAATGGATTGAAATTACCGTACATCTTTTAAGATCTTCGAAAAACTCAAAACTCATATCTGGCTCCAAAGAAAAAATAATTTCTTTCTCATCTTAGAGCAAGATTTAGTAGAAGTTCAGTGTTCCAGAAAAAAAGTCGAGTAAGCAAACAAGTGAAATTAGCTTTGATATTTCAAGTATCAAAAGATGAAAACATAGAGATGAAACACTAGAAAGGCATAAGATTTTAGCATTGTAGAGACAATCATATCAAATGAGAGAATATATCTACACTTCCATTAATCAGATAAGTCGGACAAACGGTAACCTCATACGGCTTTGTATGTTTGTATATTTCAAACTCAACACTCTAAAACCATTGTGCCATTAAGCACCAAACCAAATCATAACAAATGTGCACAAGTCCTCATTCCTATCAACTCACAATATCATTGATTTTGGACAATCAGCATACCTACATTATTCCAAACTTACTATTTCATGTGGGTGCCCCGATTTGCTTCCTTTTCGTTCTCCTCCTTCCATTTTGGTGCTTCTTCAGGGGGGCCAAAGCCATGGTAAATTTTTTGACATCTGAACCTCAATCTTCGGCACCATTGTTGACCTTAATTTCCAGAAGCCTTTCAACCGGCTGCCTACATATGGGGCACCGGTTTGTTTGAAACCTCAAAACTTTAGCACACCCATTGCACATGCACTGAAATCAAACCCACGAAGTTATAAGCCATACACAATATGATCAAAAATTTAGATCTTTTTTGCATTTAAATCACAAGTCAACTTAATAAACTATGGAATAATCTTTTTTTAACTGTCAAGCATCAAAAAGATATGTTCATACCATGTGACGACAAGGAAGGACTGTGGTGTCTCGAGGTTCTGATAAACAGATAACACATTCTTTACCAGGATCATTCGCATCAAAATCACCACCTTCAACAGAATTCCCAATCCCATAAATCTCCTGCAACTCGTATCTTATTCCATTCACCCATAAGATCTGTTTCACTACTTTAACTTTGTATTCACCCTTAACTTTCTCAAACACTGCATCGGTTATCTGGGAATTACTGACACTGGGAACTTGTTTCCCATCTTCTGATAAACTCGGGGTGGCTTCTGCCTTCACTGCTAGAGGGTATACACCCGTTTCAATACCTTTTGATAACTCAGATTCCTCATGTGTAGAGAGGTCTATTCCGGTCCCTGGTGTTTGTCTAAATTTCTGACCTAAACCTTGTTGAAAGCTAATGGTGATTGGAGGAATTGAATCTTCTTTAACTGTGGTTAGGTTGCAACCTTCTCCCTCTTTTGCAAAGAAATATATGGTGATGCTGCATGGAGAACAAAGTATACATTTTAAACTCAAAACCAATGTGATTAAATAACTAATTAAACAAAAATGTGATGTAATTACTGTTTTGAGAAAAACTTCATAATTTATTATTATATATATCGCTTAAGATCTTATTTAGTTTAGGTATTTCTTTTTGCAAAATTCATAATATGGTAAACGGGAAAAAGGCTATACAACAATAACTATATCCAACATGAAAACCTGATATCAAAACAAATACTTGTACTAAACTGAAAATATACATATAAAGGAAATTATTTAACTTTTTCTCAACATGCCATGTCTAATAAACATTTAACAAAAAAAAAAATATAAAAGAAAAGTATATCTCAGCAATCAAATATACATATTAAACGATAAGATTGAAAAGTTGAATGACTTTTTGCATTCTTACATGCAAACCAAACATGACACTGGAATATAATGGATCATTCCATTTTTTCATAATCTTGTTCATTCTTTGTCCTTCAATTTTGTGCAACCAGACATACCCTTAAGTATACCAACATGGACATACAAAGAAGAGTTTAGATACACTTATTTCATTCCAAATTTAAGTGACATCTTTTCCTATTAAGACTATTCACCTTTAACCAAATAAGATTAATTCTAAAATATATCGAACTCTCCAACATTCTTTTTACTAGTCACGGACCTACTATTTGAAAATATGAAAGAGTCCTATAATGTTATAATAAGCAAAGACATATTACACACAACTCTGATTAAGTCATACTTTGGCCACAATATCCATGAGGACAACCACCTCCGAAACGGTGGGATTTATTCCTATATGATGGCAAAAACAACCTTTCTTATTGTCTATTAGTCGGTGTAGGCTATAAATGGCAACCCCGACTAGGATTTCAGAACAAGTGGACAACAAATAATGGCTTTGACCCACCTCTACTTAAAGCCAACTCCTTTGGTATACACTACTCACACAAATTGTTCATCACAGCTTCCACTTGTACCAATAGGCATTTAAATTTAGCATCTTTTCAGTGAATTGCATGGACACATTACCCTCATTCCATTATTCAATAACCTCGTTCATTTCATTTCTTGTCATTCACTTCCATCCAACCAAACATACCTCCTCAAGTAAACAACAAAATGGCTATATATACACCCTTTGTCCCAATATTGCGTGACATTTTTCCATTAAGATTATGCAACTAGATACACTTGCTTCTAAATTGAACTTTACAACAACTTATTTTTACAAAACACAAATAACTCTTTGAAAACATAAAACAGTCTCGATATCTCATGAAAAAAATGTTAAACAAAGAAAGTCAGTTCATGGGTCCCAGTTTCATGATGCACATAACTAAGATGACACTAAAACGGCACATAAAGCTCAAGTTAAGGCATACTTTGGCTACGATATCCAACACTGCTGAAATTAGACCTTATTCTATATAATAGCAAAAACAGCAAGCTTTTTATCATTTATTGGTCAATGCAGTCTATGAAACAGCAACCAGACTAGGGTCTCGGATCAATAAAGGATGTTTATACACCCAATTCTAGCAAAAGCCAACTTGTTTGGCAAATCGTTCTTCAAATCTTCCCCATAAGTCAATCAAACAGGAAAAGTACAAAAAATCTTTATTTTCGCCAATCATCTTGTAACTCATAATTTCATTGAATATTGCCAATTAGGCAAGCGAACTTGGCATCTTTCAAGTGCGCTACAAGAAGACATTACCTTCCATATCTATATAGCAGAATGGGACTTTTCCATTTTCCTACACAAGTTGTGTGCTTATATAAAGTTGAAGAACAGTTAAGCCTCATCACATCATATCTTTCTACAATACACTAATATAAATAGCTATATCCAAATAAAAAAAAATGAAAATCTGACATCTAATAGCACTAAACCTGATTAAAACTCAATAAGCAATCATTTAATCATTCATGAATCATGACTAAAAAAAATCCATGAAGAAAATCATATGATGAACAAAGATACCATCTTTCGTATAAAAAAAAAAAATCCAAAACCCACATGGCATATCAATTCAATAACCAAACAAAAAAATTACTATTAAAGTACAAAAAGTATATATTTTCTTCAAAGGGTATATCATTCCCAGAGCATAAATGTTTTGTGGGGCCATCGTGGAGGACTTTGCTAGAAAACAATTACGGGTTGAATCCGTTCCCCCGTTCCGTCTCCACAAGATGGTACTCAAAGACAGAACATTGCCTAGGATAGGAACTTAGCGAAGGGCCAGACAGGTCCACAGGCCCACGGGGTTAGGTTTCTCCTACTAAACCTTTTTGCTAGAAAACTTATGAATAAAAAAAATAAAAAATAGAAGAATGAACCTGCAAGCAACAGTGGCATCAAAAGTGAAAGAAACAAGAAACTTTCCAGGGTTTTGATCATCAGCTTCAATCTTTAAACTTTCCTTTTTTAAATTAACATCATTCCTAATTGTCACAGCTTTTTGATGATCAACATAAGGTGTTGGATGATGCATCACAGGTGCACATGGGTATCTCCCACCCACCCACCCTGCCGCACCTGGGTCTATCATCATCGGCATACGGTGGTGATCCGGCAACGGAACCGCCGGCGGTGGTGGGTAGTATGCACCAGCTGGATACTGGTAATATGGTGGGTTAGGGCTTGGGTATTGTGATGGGTATGGGGTTGCGGCAGCGAATATTACCGGCGGCGGCTGTTGCGGCGGTGGCGGTGGATGTGGGTGGTGGGTGTTG
>JAOEHQ010034252.1:0-12954 GCA_025447715.1 Asclepias incarnata | reverse complement strand
TTGATTAGGATAAGTTGGGAGAAAATGTTATAAAGGTGTCCATTATGGTGTGGTATGTGAAAATATGAACTGTAAAATCTTGGTCAGCTAAACGTTGGTTTTATATGAGTTGCTTTTACTTTTACCTTTTCTGTTTAATATGAATTATGGTGTTCTAGGTATTATTTTGATTGATACTCATTAATTAAAGGATAAAATTAGAAAGATTGGTGTTATGAAATAGGCGAAGTTCTTGTAAGAAGCAAAGGAAAGATTTGGGTGATGTGAAGCATGGTATTTGTAATTTGAGAGAAAACATTTTTTCATTTGTGAAACTATTTATTTATTTCTTGTTGCAGTTTTTAAAGGACGGCCTCTCTACGCTTCATGTTCCATATGCATATGGCTTTGCGATTATACTCCTCACGGTTCTTGTGAAGGCTGCAACATTTCCTTTATCGAAAAAGCAGGTTCGTTACTGCTCTTAGAAGGCTAGTATCACACTTGTTTCACGACATCTATTTGAAAACCTCAATTAGCATAATAAAATATCATAGATAAACTATAGAAAGCAGAAGAGAATTATCTTTTAAAAATGGTGGTGTTGATCATAGTTGTATAATATATAATATAAATAGTCGAGTCAAGTCGCGAGTCAAAATTTTGAGATTTTGAGTCACGAGTCAACAACTATGGTGTTGATAATTTAAAACTATAATGCAGGTGGAATCTGCAATGGCAATGCGATCTTTGCAACCGCAAATAAAGGCTATTCAGGAACGGTATGCTGGTGATCAGGTTACAATTTTTCTTATCTTTTAGACAAAACCTTGTCGAGTACTTTAAGCTTATTTACAGATATTACGAATGATTAGCAAAAACTTCCATATTAATCTTGAATTTCAGAATGTGTTGGTTTCACCTAAAAGTTCCCTCATTAATTTCTACAAGCATTTTTTTGGAACCAATGGAATGTTTCTGTCACTTCACATCTAATTTTCTTTCACAACGTTTTAATGGGTTTGTAGGAACGAATTCAGCTTGAAACTGCAAGGTTGTACAAACTAGCGAAAATTAATCCTTTAGCAGGTACTTGATGGTTCATTTTCAAGCTTCATGTGCATCAGTATATGCCTTAACGTGACATATGTGCTCATTTTATCAACAGCCCAATTATTTCATTATCGGCCACAAGTTGTAACTGTTGCTATATTGACATTCAAGATTATGGTTGCTTTAAGCTGTCATTTACATTATTCTTTCTCACAGGCTGCTTGCCGACGCTAGCCACAATACCCGTCTGGATTGGTCTTTATAGAGCTCTCTCGAATGTTGCAGATGAGGTAACTTATATAATGGTGCTATATGTTACATATATTATTAGATACTATCAAATAAATAAGTGGTGTTTTTGATGCTCCATAGGGACTTTTGGCTGAAGGTTTCTTCTGGATACCATCCCTTGCTGGTCCAACAACTATTGCTGCACGGCAGAATGGCAGTGGCATATCTTGGCTCTTCCCTTTCATAGTAAGTATTACTATATATCTGAACCAGTTTTGATCTTTCATGGACCTTGAAAGTTTATAATACCCTTTACAGGATGGTCAGCCTCCACTTGGATGGTCAGATACTTTTGCATATCTTGTGTTGCCCGTGCTTCTTGTGATTTCTCAATACATATCTGTTCAGATCATGCAGTCATCACAACCTCAGGTTAGTCTGTTTATATAGTCACATACTTTCTTTTTCCCCGCACGTACATGTATCCCAAGTAGTGCTGTAAGATGAATGAGTTTGGTAATAGGTCACAACAGGTCGGGTTATTATGGTTCATTTTCAGTACGGGGTTAAAATTTATCCCACATAAACTTTTTTTACATTTTCTGAAATATTTAATGAACAATTATTGTGTTAGTGATGATTACATAAACCATACTATTACAATGATAATTTAATTTTTGAATAAATCAAATTTGGAAGTTATAGAAAGAATTTTGTCGACAGCGCATTCAAACCATTTGGCCCTTTTGAGATAAAAGACAAGCCAAATTAACCTGATCATAAGTAAATGGGTCAAAATTGTCGCCTCAATCTCTCAGTCTTTCTTTGAAAAAAGGGGTGATAGCTCCTCAGTCAGTACATATCTTTTCACACTATACTAACTTGAATAAAAAAGGAAGTTTGATGATCTTGCTAGTATGATTTTCTTTTACACTCTTTCTCTTGTGTGTCTCATACGTACACAACTTCCAGAGCGATGATCCGAATATGAAGACTTCTCAAACCATAACCAAATTCTTGCCATTGATGATTGGTTATTTTGCACTTTCAGTGCCTTCCGGACTTAGTCTTTACTGGTAAGTCAGCTTGACTGAACTTGACATTATTACTTGTCTTCTGTTGATTTCAAATGTTAAACTTAAGTTTTCTAAATTTATGATTACTACATTTTCTTCCATGCTTTTATTACCAAGTTTTATATATGTAGGGCTTGTACCTTCTTATGTAGTAACGTAGTATCAATCTTGCTTTAAAGCTAAATATATGTGTCAATGTTAAAGTTGGGAGTAGTTTGTGTAACGATCAACGTAACATGTGTAAGAACCACATAAAACATAAGGAATAATTGTGGTCCAAAGCATATATTTTTGTTATAACATATGATATTAAGTTCAAATATACCTTGTGCAGGCTCACAAACAATATATTGAGTTCAGGACAACAAATTTGGCTTCAAAAGATGGGTGGTGCTAATAATCCAGCAAAAAAAATTAACTTTGAAGCTCTTAAGGAAGAACGAACCAAAGTTCAGGAGCCTGTGTTTCGAAGTACATCAGTTAAAGAACCACCCAAAACAGAGAAGCCAGATGCACAAGGGTATCGTCCTGGTGAGAGGTCAGTAGTGTGTTCTTTCCTAAAAGGCTAAAGCTCACTAATATTTTTAGGTAGAGGTGTCATAAATGGTTTGATTTAGCTTACGTTTTATCTCAACCGGGTTGATGATGGTGTTGTCTAGTCCCCCTGCCAAGCAAAAAACCAGAGTTTAAAGAGGACGATACCCCCAAACGGATCATAAATGCCTCGTGTATTTCTTAGATTTTTGATGATTTCCAGATTTAAACAATTAAAAGAACAAGAAGCTAGGAGGAAGCAGAAAAAGTTGGCAGAACAAGCTCAGGAGATTTCGTTGACGAATGAAGCTGTTAGGGGAGATACAAAAGTTGACCATGAACTTGAAGCTGATTCCATACACAAGAATCAGTCTCTTAATGGAGATCCTTCGTCTTCAGATTCCAATCAAGTTGAGAAAACTTTGATTTCTAAGATGGAAGATGACGGAGATTCTGTTCGTTATAGTAGCCGGAGAGATCAACAAAATATTGATGAAAATCTTGAAAAGGTAGTTTCTGGAATTATGTACCAATTTCTTATATTTCCTTCTCATAAAACTTGCATTACGTTCTTTACGGGAAGATTCACACGAGCACATTGGCTTACGAATTTGCTTGCTGATGGTATGATTTGGGTTGGGTCGGCATGATTCTTTCATTTGTCTCTTTAAAGGTTAATCTAGATATTTGACCAAGAGTGAAACTATTATCTTATGATTTCTCTTTGCAAGCTAACCTTCATTCTTGTGGAAACGACAACAGAATACTGTAGTTTGTAAAAATGAGGGATTTTGGACATTGTGGAATTGTAAATGCAAAAGTAACCAGCATTGGTGACTCTTTTTCTCCAAATATAGAATCTTTTTTTTTTTGTTTTTCCACAAGAACAATGATTTTCTTGCAATCAAAACCTAAGTTCAGTTTGAGGAGTCAATCACTCATTTGACATCAATTTAAAAGTTGCAACTCCTGTGGGGTCATATTAGGGGATGTTATTAGCATTTCTGTTTGAGTTCTTAATTACTTCTACTATACAGGAAAAAGCAGCTGCCTGTACCACTGAAAACAAAAGCTCCACCGAGGACAAAAATCAGGAAGAACGAGCATGAGCAATCAAGTTAGCGGAATGGTTGTACCTCACCAGATCCACGTACAAGTTTACTACCAAATGATGGGAGTACAAAGAACATGATTTAGGTCGTGAACATGAAACCATATATGCATACAATCATGTTCTATTTGAATATACGAAAGGTAAAGTGTAGATACATTCTTTGTTCCAGAGTATGACAAGTTTCATTGGAGTATTGAATATACGAGGTTGTGAAATATCCTGTTAAGGTTGAGTTTCGAGAATAGTTAGGTTATGAAAAGTTAGATTGCGGGGTATGAAATTCCTCCCGGTATTGCTTAGACATTCTTTCTACCATCTTTTTGTGTATGCTTTTGATTTCTCTTTGTTCTATACCACTAGCTTACATAGACAAAAAGTGTATACTCAGGACAATCTTCCTTTTTCTCTCTTTTTTCCCCCCGCAAAATGCGAAGGAACATTGTGTACGGTAACTTTATTTTGGACTACCATGACGATACAGATGTTTGGTGTTTCTGCACTTGGGTTACAATATGTTTGGTTCAGGTCATTGAATACAATTCTAAAAGGGGTTAGGGCCGTTAGGGTCTCGGAATGTAATGAACTATACACGAATGTTTATGTTGTGTAATGAATTACTCAGGTGTTCATTGTATGTAATGAACCTTTCAAATCCTGATTATTGGATGTACCCGGGTATATGTGACAATCATATAAGGTGTCACGTCCAATGTCACGTTGTCAGTTTTCAAGTTTTTGAGTGGTCGAGTACATCCAATAACTGAGATTCGAAAGTTCATTACATACAATAAATACCCAAATAGTTCATTACATAACATAAACACTCGTCAATAATTCATCACAACATTCTGAGACCCTAAACCCATTCTAAAAACGAGAAACAGTTATAGAAATAAAAAATTCATTTTAAATTACTTGTAACCAGTAATAACAATTTCTCATTCTAAATTCTTTCCAGACATGTTTAGGATATTAATAAGAAAAAATCCCATTACCCGGATAAAAATTGCCAAATTGGATCGTTTAGAGGTAAATAGATCGAAATTTACTCTAATGAACGGCCAAGAACTTAAAGAATGGAGTTATATTTAATAGTATGAAGAGCATTTTGTAGGATAAAATCACAAAATTGACACATTTATAAGTAAATTGATGAAAAAATTTCCAGATAAATAGCAATGGAAGAACAAAGAATGGTGGTATATTCAATAGTGCTTGTAAAACATTTTGAAGGTAAACATCACAAATATCTTTCTTTGCTAGTACAGGCAATAAGTGTGCAAAACAAATACAAAATTCGTGCCGCGGTGAAATTTTGTTGACAAACAATTGATTTTAGATTGTGAACATATACTTGTTTATCATCCGAAATCATTCAGATTTAAATACAAAACACTTGCTTGAAATAAGATTTCAAATGAGCCTCAGTTCATATTCGCCTGCCATTGTTATATATCTCACCCATGGAAGAGCCTGATAACCGCTTTTTTCAATGATCTTTAGGTAACGGACCTATAAGAGCCAAAGAACAATGTTTAATTAGCTAAATTCAAGTCAAGTTATGTCAATTATGAAGCCTAATATTAATTATAAAGTTAAAATGAAGCCAACTTTCGCATTATATAAAGTTAAAAAGAGATCGCTAAACTTATAGCAACAATCATTTATTTAAATTGTTGAACCATTTAAATATCGAGTCAAATTTGAAATACTAACTTTTGAAAAGTTGAAGCAGAAAATGAAAACGTTCCACAAGGTCCCATTGCCCACTCAAAAATCATAACATCGTTATAATAGATAAGAAAAAATAGATAAACATGTTGCATGCTCTTTCTAAAGAGCAACAAAAATCAATCGACTATATACACTTCTGTTCTTATTAAAGAACATGGCATTGAAGAATGGTTGAGAGCTGGGATAGCACTCCCTTTGTCAAACTTCATCCCCACTGTCTTGTCTCAAATTAAAGAATTATGTTAAGCTAGTGTGATTACAATTGATGACTAAGATCTAGTTATAATTGTGAACGTATAAACATGTAATGACGAATATTATAGGTAGCAATTTTGACCCGCACTTATGGATGGGAAAATGTGGAATAAGTTTAACTAAAAAAGAAACACTTCAAATGTGCTGAATGGTTGGAGTTAAGGAAGGCTTACTTGAATTCCTGAAACCGTAAAATATGGTATCTCAAACTTCACACGGATAGGGGCTTTTCTCTCAGGAACTGCTTCTTCGGCTGTTATACTGGGAAGTTTGAACTCGGCTCTCAACATGTATTCCTAAAACATCAACATGCACCAGAGTTACAATTATCCAAAGAGTTGACTAATGAGCGAGATCAGTTCAGAGGTTTGACTTTAACATGGTAAAACATGAAATTACAATACATAGATTAACAACATGTACGGTGAGTAGGCAGGAAGGACTGAAAAAAAGAAAATAAGTTTACCTTGCCACCTGGAAATGATTTTATTTTCCAGCTAAGTGCATCGCTTTCTGGTGCATAGGCAGCCGATCCCATAGAAGTTCGAACATTTGGATTGGTAGCATCAGCAGGCACCGGCAATTCAATCTCAACATTTGTTGCAGTGCTGCCAATTCAAATATTAAACCACTCACGAGTGAAAATCCATGTTCTCACATTTTTTAGTAAGGTGGAGGTAGTAAAGTGACCAGGTTGGGTAACAGGTCAAATTTGCTGGTCCCTGCCAGGTTGACCAAAAATATTTTTTTGTACATTTAAAGAGAACTTATACTCTTAAAACTAATCTTCGAATAATATTAAGGAGGTTCTGTGCATTGAAATTAGTCGTCGAGCTACTTTTGCCTATTTGGCCCACGGTACCCATTACCCTTTTAGCTATATGTTTTATTTGACATATTTAAGATAAAAACACAGCCCAAACTGACCCCAAGAGTAAACAAGTTGTAAGCCACCTCTATAGTAAACCCATGGAGCCATGGATGAGAGCAATATGGCCAGAGATGTGGAAAACAAGACATCACAAAATGATTTTTACCTACGCTCCTTAAATTGGCTACGAGCTTTCACCGTTATTTCCATACGGCTTCTAGAATGCCTTTCAATATGAGCTTCCACCCATATTAGAGGCTTTACCTGAACATCATTAAACTCAAAAATAGTCAGGAAACATAGGGAGAAATTATTTGTTGAGGACAAGGATGGAAACACAAGAACCTGAGTACTAAGCCGATATGTCATGAGGTCAAAAGCCCCATCAGGAGGTACAAAAGATATTGTGCGATCATTTTCAAAACGAGCCAACCGCACACACCTATTCCAAAATAAAAGCACATTAGCTATAAACTTGTAGCAGATGCAGATGAACGAATATATCTGCAGAGAAATGGTTAAATATTAGAGGTGGAAGATGGGTAAAAGGTCAAACGGATAATTTTGGTTTGGGTTGGGTTGGCCCATAACATTTCCCCCCCTTTTTTTGGTGAATAACTAGTGTGCAAGATATAATTACAAATGTTATATTGTTCCAATGCTAATGCAACTTTTTGAACGAGATGACTTAGGAGGTTACACTTTGAACGACTTTTGACCCATTCAACCTGTTATAGATAAAACAACACCTGAATTGAACCATTCATAACTACTAATGGGTCGAAATCTCCACCTCTAAATAAGATGAGTAACGTTGAGGCTACTTTGTACTGGCAAACCAGGACAGGTGTTATGTAACAAAGAAGGGTTGAACATCATACTGATGAAACTTGATGTCGTCCAAGTCAATAGCTTTTCCCTTAGAAGATCGTCCTTGTGCTTCCAACAATACTCTATCATTCAGCCCAAGCTTACACTCTGGCATACCACTGCAAGTAATGAAACATCACCATTTAGTAGTTTCAAAAGATGTATGGTTTCTCTGAGATGTTTTAAAAAACATATAAACGAGTGAGATGTTACTAGGGGTGAAAAAATTATCTGAGGCAGACAAAAACAAACAAACAAAAAAAGAATTGGGACTGCACAGCAACTGGGGCTACATTCAGTTTGGTTCCTCAATTCTATATTATTTTCAAAAACTGGTTCTTGGTCCAGTCCAGAAGTTGAACCAAACCTCTCTTTAAATTAAATGTATCTCAAAGTTGAAACAGCGTTGCTCCATCTATAATTTTAAATTATAAAGTTCCGAAGTTTGTATTTGGTTACGAATCCAACATCTGCCACTACACAATCCATAAATGCCAACAGTACACCCAGGTTGTTAACTCAGCCACTCAAGCATACTCATATATTACTGATATAGAACTGCCATGGGAGTATGGGACAAACATGCAAAAAAATCACTATCCCCTTTTAATCCAATATAGGAACATTGATAAACTCAGAAATCTAATTCATAAAGTGTATCTCCCGAAGAGTTTCAAAAAAGGACTAGAAGTTACAAATATAGATATCCATGCATCAACAAGACAAAGTAAATATTAACCCCGTCAGCTGATCAGCTTATGGAAGCCATGGATATTCGACGTTTCACAATTAAACAAGGAGAAAGGCTGGTAAAAAGATAGTTTGTGGCAAGGAAGGATAGAAACTCAAATCTAGAATGATATTCAGAGGGTGTTTAAACATATATGAGAAAATAAGTCCTTGAAAGATTCTAATCTGCAGCCTTAATTTTATATTAGCTCAATTTTCTTTCATCTACAGGTATGCTTTCTTGTTCTAGAAAAACTAAAGACAGGGATTCCTAACCGTCATAATAAGTACTTTTATTGGTTGGGGAAATACCATAGAAAATCAAATTAATAAGAAATTTTCTAATTTCAATAGAATCAGAGAAAGAGCTCTTTTCATGCCAATATGCCCTTGAGAAAACCTAGAATACGCTCATTAGCAACTATATACATTTGAACCCTGGAAGTTGGCACTTATTGTTACAAAAAAGACAAGAAGAATGATAAAGTCACAACTAGAGTGATATACAATATCTAGCAAAAAAAAAAGTGTCAAGCAGGTTACCTCAAATAAGTCCGCATCTTCAATGCCCCAACAACTTCTGACCTAACTATTTGGCCATTACTGTTGACGAGTATATTGACACTCTCAACAACATCCAAAAAGACCTGAGCAACACAAGAAAATTTATTTGCAGTCACGTCCAAAATTACCTAGTTCTGACAAGGACACCTACCTCATTCTTCTTGTATCGTATCCCTTCACTACGCCAAGACACAGCATTTGTGACAGCCATGGGAGGCCTCTGTGTAACTTCCATCCTGTAAGCATCGGTCTTGATGAACTCACTGAGAATCTTAGCTTCAGTGAATTGAGGGTAACCAAAGTCCATCATTTCGTCAAGTAACTCATACTGCAAAACATCATGTGGTTTCAGGGTTTATCCCTCTTATGATAGAACATTTAGTGAGTATATATCATATAATACACATACCACTACAACAAAATTATCTCTAAGTGATTCCTCCTCCAGCTCCTCAAAGTAATGCTTAAATACCTGTCACCCAAAAAAAAATACACAAACTTAATAGATAAATCCTTAACATCTTGTAGTCTTGAAAAGATGAAATTTAAAGTTCCAGCATAGTGAAATATTTTATTGGGGGTCTGGAAAAAAAAAGAAGTTTTAATGTATGTTTGAAGATTTTCTGGTCTGAAATGTGACTAAATCTTTCTTAAGTCAAAAAATAAAAGCTATGTCAAATAGTGCTTACATCAACTACACGGTGTAGAAACAGGAGAAGGCTAGCGGCATTACAGTTCTGTCTCGATGCAGTCATTAGATATACATTGTTGTGTTGTACAAACATATAGGTCACACCATTATCATACACAACAGGATCTTGAGCTTCTTGATCTCCCTGAGATACATCAACCATAAAAAGTTAAATAAAGTCCAATTCGATCTGAATAAACACAAAAACTGGCCTCTTGACTGTGGTTTAAGTTTTGCTACGATCTTAAACTAACCAATATAACCCAGACCATCACTTAATATTCCTTTACTATTTACCACATTTTGCAATATAGGAAATGCAGAAACATAAAACCAAACAGATCACTACTGAGCACCACTTGTTCAACGGAATCAACTTGTTTTACTCTCCTTTCCTATCAGCAAGTTCTGACCCTTTCGTTTGAAATTTCTTCGTTCGTAACAAACCGCATGAATAAACATCTGGACTTTTATATGTACTTGTAGTATAATTTAATATTCAAAGGTACCTGCTAGATAAACATATTTTACAAAAGCTGCTTGCCTAAGCTGCATTTGGTTTATTGGTTACGATTTCTAAAATAACCAATACATGTCAAGCTGTCATTTGCAACTCCTTAATCTGTTAGGGTTAATTGTCTAAAATAACATGGTGCTTCTCACATATCTTTTATTTTCGTTTACCATTTTATGTCTCGGGA
Source organism: Asclepias incarnata (assembly GCA_025447715.1). NCBI lineage: Eukaryota > Viridiplantae > Streptophyta > Magnoliopsida > Gentianales > Apocynaceae > Asclepias > Asclepias incarnata. The sequence goes on along the minus strand of JAOEHQ010034252.1, from coordinate 2,552 downwards.
AACCACTGAACTCTAAAAATTTGTCCCTTTTTAACCCAGTGTGTAACCTTAATTAAAAAATAAAATAAAAAAACAGTAAAACCGTGTTGGCCTAGATATGACATGATCTATTTTAACATACGAGAATGATGCGACGAAATCTAGGTTCTCTAACGACTTACATTTGGCTTGTTGAACACTATGCAGGTGAAGTGTAGCCTCACATCACTATCACAGGTTTACGAGCTAAATCATGTCACGCTATATGTAGATTGACAAGAGTTTAACGTATTCTCCATTATCTAGGTTACATAACGGTTAAATATGGACAAACTACAACAGCATAGTGATTTCTTGAAAGATAATAGGTAAGCGATATATAAGCTATATGTGAAAGGTTCCTCATAATTTAAATAGTTAACCAAATCCGGTACTACACCTTACAATACAACACTATAAACTGCAGCAACATACAATTAAACAAATATTTGAAATTTTAGTAAATTACTAGTATGTTTTGTAATGATCAAATACCTATTTGAAGCTACACCTATACATAACATGCTAAATAAACATAATCCAAAATAGCTAATTAACTTAAACAGCCTATATATATGTATACAAATTATTAACAGCTTAATAATATAGATATAGATATAGAAAAAGGATATGGAAAAAAAACCTCTTTTTCGATAAGTTTAGTGAAGAAACGTTCGGCCTGAACAGCAGAAACATCGCCACGGTAATCACGCCATACCAGAACACGGCCTTTTATATCCAGTAGGAATAGCGCTGAGGCCGCGCCTGCCATTAATAATAAAGTACTCTAATCGATAGATCAGATCCGTATGATTTGAGATCTGAATTTTGATAAAAATAGGAGGTTAAAATATTGAAATTGGAATTTTGATGATTGTTAAGAGGGCTTAATGAGGTGCGATCTGTGTCATGAACGTATGTATGTGTTGGAAATGGAATAAGTTTGGCTGATGAGCGAGCTTCTCTCTGGTTATAATTATGGTGTTAAAAGTTTTATTTATTATTATTATATTTTTTCTTTTTTGTTTTGGTGCGCTGTGAAATGAAATCACGGCCTACCAGTGGGCTGTCAGTATGTAGAAGCCCAGCCATCATATTGTAGCTTGAGCCCATTAAACAGTTGAAATGGTCTATTTATTTAGTTCATGGTTTTGAAAACCAGACCGGCCGGTCGGTTAGACCGGTCCAACCGTGAACCGGATGGGTACCGGTTTTCTGTTACTGTTTTGGTCCAATACTAAATAACTTTGAAAAATATATACGCATAGGCGGAATCAAAGACATGTTTATAGTGTAACTCATGCCAACAAACCATGATTTGTTGAAAGATCTCCGTCTATTTAAAATATATTCCCTTCCAAATCCAGTTTTGTAGTAAATAATTTAAAATGCTACATTATGATTCGAACACATGACATTGTGTTCAGATTGAGACGCCTTGACATTTGTACTAAAGTGATTTCTGTTTATAAATTCCAACTGTTATATTTATATTTTGTTACTATATGTTCGTATATCTTTTCAAATATACATATAAATCTATAATTAAAGGTCTGGTTTTTTCCGGTTCGGTCCGGCCAATTGAACCTTAAACTGTCTTTTATTCCAGTTTGATGTCCGGTCCGATTCTAAAAGCATTGGATCATTTTAATCCTTTGCAAGTTACCTACCAACCATCTATATCTTGAATATGGCTTAGGAAGTAGTAAGGTGTTTTAAAAAATTAAAAGTTTGAAAAAGATGTACAAACTTTATTGATTAAACATACATCTATCCCATCAAATAAAAAATTAAAAAAAAGTCATGAACATACGAATTAAATTGTACGCATCATAACTGAATGTTCAACTTTTAAATGATCTGAATAGGGATTTTTATCAATTTAATGTTACATACCATAAAGAAAACACCAAAATATAAAAAGTCATCTTTATTCATTAGAAAATAATGAATAAAGAAAAAATAAAGATAAAACCGAAATATTGCAAAAATTTAGGTTTAGATTGAAAGTCAATAACCTATTTGGTAATGGTCCTTCCTTTTTGAGGAGAATATCATATCCAATCTCTAACATTGTTATTCCTTGATGTTTATTGGATTAGATTTAGTGTTTAAAAAAATCAGTTTTTTTTTTTTTTTTTTTTTAATGTGTGTATATTAAGCACATGTTATGAAGTATTAAATAAACTCAATATTTCTTAAAATAAAAGACTTTTTATCCTAAAATAATTAATTTGAGGCTTATTTAATTTTTTTACTTATAATATTAAAAAAATTTAGTTCCTCCATAACATAACATGTGCCAATGGGCATACATTATAAAAAAAACCTTTTAAAAAAAAAGAGAAAGTTTAAGATTGAAGAAAACGTCAAATGGGTTTATCTTGTTAACCATTTATTATAGAGAAAATAACATGAGTAGCCAAATTTGGTTAAGATTATACTAAATTAGCCAAGTTTTTTGAATTATCACAAAATAGCCACCAAAATCGCAACCAAAAACGCAAAATCGCAACCAAAAACGCAAAATCGCA
>JAOEHQ010034241.1:0-12955 GCA_025447715.1 Asclepias incarnata | reverse complement strand
AATGGCTAGTTAAATGCAAAACGTGTATGGTAACCATCGGTTTGGCAAACCGATCCTCTCCAACCCAAAACGAAACCCAAAACGAAACCGAGGGGCACACCCTCCCCCCTTATTAATAAATTTGTCTCGAAATTGATTAATGTAAAAAATAAGACAAACTACACCATTACCATTACTCCATTAGAGAGATTTTGATATTTTTTAGAACTTTTTATGGATGTTGAAGATTTAAACTAAAATCACGTTTGATTTATAATGTTGAGTTTTAAAATTTGCATGTCTATGCACCCTTATAAAATATTTATCCTCCCTCCCTCCCCTTTCCTTTCCAAGACAAGAAGTTGAAATCCTTAATAGGCCCTTCAATCTTCTTAACTATTTTAAACATATTTATTTGATATATTTATAATATTTTTATTAATTTATTAATAATATTTTTTCTATATTAGTTTAGTCAAACTTCACTTCTTATACAATTAGCTTATGATAATATATTATAAACTTTTAAATTTATAACCGTTACTAACGTTAATGAACTGATAAAAAATGATAAACTAAATGTTAAAACTCATAAAGAACAAGCAGATATTAGTTAGATGATATACTTTAAATTAAATCTCTAATTTATATATTTGATTGAATATTTTGTGTAGGAAACCGATCAATCTACCGTTACTATTAAATTTTCTAATTACCCTCATGATTTATTAATTTATTTTCTTTTTTTAAGACATTATTTTTCTCTAAATATTGAAATAGAAGATCTGAGTGAACCATTTTTGAAAATAAGTTTGAGACAATAAAAATATTAATTATAAACATAGATTGAAATTTGAAATTCAAAATAGAGACACATTAAAAATTAAAAAATGAAGATTTGTAGAAATCACGGATTTAACAAGTTGCGTGTTAATTTTTAACAAGTTGCAATTTACCCATTTCAAATGATAAAATATTTATTAAAAAAAATAAAATTGATGAATGATAAATATGACATCACAAAATGTTTTTTTATAAATTGACTTTAAAAAATGGTTATAGTAGTGTCATGTAAGTTTTTTCAAAAAATAGATGATTTCATTGAAATTCTTTTTATTTAGTATAGAGCTTACCTTATTTAATTATTAATTTAATTTATCATAACTTATATTTTTATAACTTTTAATTATGAAAAATAATAATTAGTTTTTTTAATTTATCTGCTAAGTCCCAAGGTTCAATATATCAAAATATAATAAACACCCAAATATATTGTAGAGGATGGGTGAATACAACACTTTCGAAACTTAGCACTTTAAAATAGTTTTAAAATTAATTTTCAAAAACAGTAAGTACAATACTAAGATTAAGATGAATTGATAAAACAGTAAAGTAAGTAATAACAGGAAGCAAAAGAAAACTTCAACACAAGATGTAATTTTTCAAGTAGTTTTTTATTACAATAAATATTTACAAAGAATTAAAGGATTGTTGCGAAACAAGATAACCTACAATATCTAAACAACCCAATTGAATAACAAATTACAACAAATACGTTTCCACTATAAAAGATACAGCCTAAACTGATCTGTATTATAGCTCAAGCTGATAATAAGAGCAAATGAAACTTTGTGAAGTTGAATTATCAGATTGTTCCGTAGTGCAATGTTCCAAGGGTTGGGGTATATATAGGTGAATACCCGACCTTCCATTGGTGTCCAATTCTTCCACGTATTCATCTTCTATTAGCTCTGCACAAAGGAATATTTGAGGGTGACATTCTCGTACGACTGGGCCCACCATTTCTTCCATAAACATTGTACTAGCCAATAAGAACATGGACAACACATTGACAATGACAGCCACCAACCTAGGATCTTTTATCGTGTACCTCGTGCAACTGTCATCTTTATCTTCCATCCAAAATTGATTCTTCACTTGGTTGCAGACATAGATTGATCTCAATCTGCCTAAGTATTCTTCAAGTTGTCTATAAGCTCAAGCTGACTTCCACACCCAGCTTGATCTTCTATCTTCATTCCTTGTCTTCGACTTGGATTGAATGTTATAACACTTGTTGATGCAGCTCTACTTGAATACATACTTCCATAAGATGAACAATACAGATTATGAAGTTCGGTTTGAGTCAGATCAGAAATGTCTCAAGCTGACTCAGCTCAGACTGACTCAGATAAGATTACAAGAACACAAAAGATTTACTAAGTATTTTCCAATCAAATTGTCATCACCAAATCTATACATTACATTAAGACTCAACATTATCCACTATACTTTGCACGAGTACTATGCTATCTTTTTCTTATATAAGTGTTTGGTTTGAAGCTAACGTCGTCACGGTATCTCGCACGCTATGTATTGTCGTCGCCGCATCGCGTGGATACCCATCTAGTAATTCTTAATTGGTGTTACATTTTGTTTAATTATATATGATTGTAGTTTGGTGTTTTATAATCATATGTGGTTATCGTTTATGGATTGGAAATCATAGAGGAGTACTCGCGCAATGCAGCGGCGACATCAGTCTGGTGGTGGTGGTGACTGGTGATGGCGGCGGCGGCGAGTAGTGTAGGTAATTGATGTATTAGTAATTGATGTAAATGGGGGGTTAATGTAGATATTTTAGGAGATAAGGGATATATGGTGTAAATATGTAAGAGGATAATATGGACCTTTTAAAATCTTAATTTTTTGACATTCCAAAAATAAAAACCACCAAAATGCTTTATAAGTAGTTATAGATTATAGATTATATGCTAGACGGATGCCCGTGCGATGCGGCGGAGGCGGTAGCGGCTGTGGTGGTGGCGGTGAGTAGTGTAGGCTATTGATGTGAAAAAGGATAGTGTATTTATTTTAGGAGTTAAGGGTAAATGTTATAAATTAATTTCATTATAGGTATATTAAATAGAGATTTTAAAATAATAAATAAAGGAGAGAAACAAATTGAATAGTTTATTTGTTTTTTTTTTTTATCTAGTTAATCAAATTCTTTACAGGCATTTATTCACATATAACTTTTGCATTTTTTCTTAGTTTTAAAAAAAACATTAACATATAACTTTTGCATTTTTTTCTTAATAAACACTATAACCTTATGAGTTACATTCACAACAAGAAAAAGAAAAAATGTATGACTTCTCAAATAATAATTGGTTCATCATGATGATGAAATTTTATTTTGTTTCACTGTTAACAATTATTTAATTATTTGTACTTTAAGAAATTCGTTGAAAATCTTAATCATTTAATAAAAATAAAAGGTCGGAATGTCGAGATTGGCTCCCTCATTTTTAGTTTTTTGGTTAGTTTCAAATGATATGGAAGTGTTTATTATTTAGGTTCAAAATGTTGTAATTGTAGCGGCAACACCAACATGTATCGTTATTACAAAACATGTATGTATCTTGGCTCATTAGCCCAAAATTTATGGGTTCCGGACTACTTCCGGTGTGAATTATTATGTGTTTTGTTGAAAGAAATAATAGTAATTTTTAAAAGAAACCTTCATATTAATTTATTTATTTATTTATTTTAAAATAAATTGGCTATAATTGATGTTTTGAAAACGACTAATATAAAATTTTTTAATGAAAAACACATGCAACATTAAATATTCGATTTAAAAAGATTTCACCTTTATCACGCTTCATATCAATAGACCCAACTATAAAATTTTCCATTCCACGTCCCAACTAAATATTTATATCTTCTTCTAAATATATTCAAAAAAATATATAAATTTTTTTTTCTTTATCAAATAACTAATTTCTACACAATAATCTAATAAAAACTAAAAAACCTGCGTCATCATGCGAGGCTTTTTTTTAGTTGTTTTTATTTATTTTAAAACTAAAAGCAAATGATGACCTTTATGTATATTTTAAAAGGGACTTTTTTTAAAAGCTTGGGGCTTTTAAGCTTTTAAAAGCCCCCAAAAGCCCCTTACCAAACAGTCCTATAGTGTTCGCTTTTGCTTTTCAAAATTGGGGGCCAGAAACATAACTCCAAACACATGAATTTGATTTTATAAATCTTCTTCCTAAACAACGTGACAAAAAAAAAAGGGTACATATATATCAAATATAAAAACTTTTTTCTCTTTTAACTATGTTGCTCTATATTTATTTATTTTTACTATTTATATTGACATTGGTAAAATCGAGTTTTTTTTTATTTGAGATACATACGAATTAATAGATATATCCTAGTGATTGTGTTTGAACCTTTTTTTATCACCATAAAATACTTACTTAATTTTTTTTTCTTCTTTCTTTCTATGTTTTTCATTAGTGGAACATGAATTTATAAAAAATTATTTATATATTGTTTCTAACTCTAGCATCTCACTTTGTTAAAATATCAATACATCTAATCTATAGGTGATGTGGTTATTGTTTTTACTATTTAACCTTTATATAAATCCAAAAAATAAAGGGAAGTGATATTAGTATCATTTTTTTGATACATGTACCATAACTGTGTATTATTGGTTTGTACAATCAACTGTAAAACTTATACGTTATGATACATTTATTAAAAATAATGGTACGAATATCATTTTTTAAAAATAAATAAATAGGAGTAAGTAGTAACTATATATGGACTCCAAAAGACAAACTATTAAAGTTATACTGTTAAGCACATGTTCTATTTACTTTTATAGATTAAAAAAACTTAAAAACCATAAGAAAACAAAATCTATTTAATAAAATACAATAAAATACAAAACTAAGAATTCTTTAATTAAATTCTTTAATTTTATTTTTGTATATAGTAGGAGCAAGGTGCCTCAAATCTAATCCAGAAAGAAGAATTTTTTTTTTTCTTCTTTTCTCTCTTCAAATTTCTTTCCTTCAACTCACTTCTTTTTAGGTTTGTATTTTCTTATAAAATTAATCCTCATTATAATTTCATTATCATATATGAATATAGATTTTTTGTTTTTGTTTATTGAAACAGAACAACAAAGATTTAAACTAAATGGAACAGGAACAAGAACAGCTTGTGAGATCAAAATCAAATGATGATAATAATATTAAAAAATCATCATCAAAATTTCCATTAACATTTCTTGAAATGGCGGGTGCATCCGGCGTCGTTTTGTCTTTCGCCGTTGGTCTCGTCGGAGTTTACCTAACCTTGCCGGATTCTGATTATAGCTTCCTTAAGCTTCCAAGAACTCTTGAAGATCTTCATATTCTCAGGTTTATATATGTATATATAACATAATCTTTATTTTAGTTCTTTTATTAAATTTTGGATCTTTTTTTTTTGTGTTTTAAATAATGGGGTTGTCTCAAAATTTGATCTTTTTGTTGGGTTTTGTTTCTTAGATTATAAAGTTTTTTCCTTTATTGTGTTATTATGATCTTGTTTTGTACATATATGTTGGTTATTATTGTTGTCTTTTTATAGAAAAATTTTGGTTAAAATTTATTGATTTATTTATGGTAATTTATCCTCAATATCAATATCGGTTTTTGTTTCACATGTGAAAAAGTTGTAAAATTTATGTGTTTAGGGGTTCCGAAAGTTATTGCATTATAGTAAATGGCTTAATGAATGTATTACTTGTAATTTTCTGTAACCAAATGTTCTCGATGGCTTTGACGTTTTGTTCGGATTTTTAAGTGACAATTGGAAAGTGATGAAATACAAATAACCGAAATGAATGACATTGTTTTGTTGTGAGCGGTATTGTCTAGGTGATGCATTTTGATAGTCTACATTGAAGATGGCCTAATTCCCTTATTAAGTAGGGGTGCTAAGGTTTCTCCTATATAACTATTTCATGTCATTCTATCGATTGATTTAAAGGGTTTGTTTGGATCTGCAGTTAAACTTGGTTATTGTTATTTGATGTTATAATCTGCGCAATAGTTGGTTTAGGATGTTTGGATATTCTTACTGCCTACAATTAATCACTTTCAAAATGCTCATGCAAGCATGTAAGAAACCTGAGTTGATGTACGAAAACTGGACACTGAGAAAATGCCAATCGGAAATGCACCTGACCGAAACAAAAGTATACATATATGTCAGCTTGTTTCAATTTGTTTCTTTGATAATCTCTTCTTACTAGACATGATCTTCACAAGTTTTTGTAATAATTATCACATATAATCAAAGATATCCTTCCAGTTCTCTATCATCTCCATTAGTTTTGGTGATTTATAACTGGTTAATCTAGAAACTTTTGATTACAAAATGTTTATTAAAGTAATATCTTCTTTCTTTCCTTGACTTCTTTCCAGAGACCATCTTGAAAGCTATACAAGTGACTATACGATGCAGGTTCTTGTGGGGTATTGCACTGTCTACATCTTTATGCAGACATTTATGATACCAGGAACTGTCTTTATGTCGTTGCTTGCGGGATCCCTTTTTGGGGTTCTAAAAGGTGTTGCTTTGGTAGTCTTTGCCGCCACGGCTGGTGCATCTTCTTGCTACTTCCTATCTAAATTGATAGGGCGGCCCCTTATCTTGTCTCTTTGGCCCGATAAACTTGTTTTTTTCCAAGATCAGGTGAGAGGGTCAATATGGTTATTTCAAGTCTTCACTGGTTGCCATCTTTTTTTCTATTCAAAAGTTATATGATTTGCTTTCATTTTTATTAGGTGGCGAAAAGGCGAAGTGGACTGCTCAATTACATGCTTTTCTTAAGGGTGACTCCAACATTGCCAAATACGTTTATTAATGTTGCCTCTCCAATTGTTAACGTGCCATATCATATTTTCTTCTTGGCAACTTCCATTGGGCTCATTCCCGCAGCTTATGTAACTGTCAGGGTATTTTTTCTGTAAACCTTTGTTGCGCTTAATTTCGTTATCAATTATATATTCAAAAGATTTTTATACAAGTAAATATATGTATACGGTAGCCTTGAAAGTTAATACTGCCCTTCCCAATTTGCCAGCTCTGGTCCTGTTATTTATGGTGGTTCTTGGTTGTAGAACTTCATTTCTAACTTGCTTACATTTGAACAGGCTGGAATAGCTCTTGGTGAACTACGGTCGGTTGGAGACCTGTATGACATACAGTCAATTGGCACCTTATTTCTCATAGGGCTAGTGTCCATTACTCCTACATTGATAAGCAACAAGAACAAACCATAGTGTTTCCTTGTTTCTAGTCCATGACTTGGTAAATTGAGTGTAATTTCAGAACCCTCTTGGTGTCCTGGAAATCTGTACAGATCTAGCATCAACTTGGAGCTCAGGTTCTCTTTAAGAAGATTTGGTGGTTGTCAAGGAACCTTGGGGATAAGAAAGGATCTACAGAATGTTTAATGACTTGTGTTCTTCTGTAGTGATGTTAAAGTTAGATCGTTGTGATGCACGTTAGTTTTTATGTAATGACTTTAAATCCTGAAATGTTGAAAACTTCAGATTTTTAATTGTAGTTATGCCAATTTCTGTTTGCATTAATAGAATCATGCCAGGTTCTGATGACGATATCTTGTGTTAAATAACCTCATGGATAGGAAGATTAGAGGTCCGTTCAAGGCTTCAGTCTGAAATTGGTCATGATCCTAACCAAAATGAAAACACACACGAACGCACATGCTTGAATACAACATTAGTTAAAGACTCAAATGTGCAAAATCAAGAAACTTCCCCTTTGCCTATTGGTTATTAAATCGTAATTTACACAAATGTGAAATCGACACCTGATGGGTGAAATAGACGGTGAACATTATTAGTTGTAACAAAATCAATGCCCTGCTAGTTATGTTAAAGATAAACCATGACAAAGTTTATGCTCAGAATTACAGCATTTGAGTTAACCAAACAAGAAACACCCTTACTAATTAGTGCTAACAAATCGAGCTTTTCTAAGATCAGTTTTGGACCTAATCTCATATATATATGTCCATCCAAGTAGATCAAGTCATCAAAAAACCAGATCCTGCCAGTCAATGAACTATATGAAAAAGGGTAAATCGGGGGAAACCCCTTGATCACCAGTACCGCATTGGTACCAACATGTACAGGCCACACAACACATGTCCCAGTAAAACATCTCCACCCAATACCCCACACTTGAGCAAATACCTAAATATTTTCTCAATCATGCTTGCAAGCGGGATATATGAAACCACAACCATAGATGAACTAAATTAGATTATAAACTTCACCATATGAATACCAACCGGACCTAACCAAAAACATACCCAAGCCACGGCAAAAAGTGGGGGGAAAACGACCATGAAAAGAGCTATAACATCAAATCATTTTATATCTTTCAACATAAGCAATAAACGAATCCAAACAAAGTGTATACAAATTTTCCTGGCTATAACATACCATTAGTCCATTAGAATACACACCTATCTGAATTTTCTGGGTTTCTTGTTCTTACTATTACTCTGTGGCGTACGGTTTTCTGGCTTGCGTTTCATACCTCCACCACCACCACCATCACCACCGGTCCTAGATGCATTTGCTGCAGCCTTCCTAGCAGCAACAGATGGCCTCTTTTCCACACGCACTTTTCGCTTCACCACATTTTGACTACTTGATTCTGTCCTGACAGGTTTTGCAATTCTAGTGGCAAACTTCTTTTGGCCACCAGATTTAGTCGCCTGAATTCCTTGGTAAGTGTTGGTGCCCACAGTTGCCTTCTTCGAAGGATTGTAACTGTCTGCAGATGATGGTTCTTTCCGTTTCAATGGGGTTGAGTTTGCTTTCAAGGCATGAGATAACCTCAGCTCCCTGTCTCGAATCTTCAGTTTATGCTTTCTAACAACCGTATTTGCTGCTTCCTGCAATATACAAAAACAGTTCCATCACTTGTCTTTGGACCTTTGAGAAGACTGCATGATTAAGTTGCCTATTTTCCCATTGATATCAATAAAATGACTACAACGGATAATCTTATCCAGAAAGTTCCTTCATTCGTCTCTATTGAGGAATACTTTTTATTTTATATTCTAGCTAAAAAGGAAACATGTCAAATGGTTGAACAGGATGAAAGTCGGAAGACTACATATACGTATTTTTATGGCATTGAACCTCGGAATTGCTTTATTCATAAAGTTGTATAAGTTTGAAACAATATAGTTTTTGTAAATCATATTCAATGCAATTCTTGAAAAACAAGAATGTCTGTGAGGCAGCCCAGTTCAACCCCCTGCTAGCAAAATCACGTATTTTGACCTGTTCCCTTAATTTTTCTGACCCACCCATTTTGCCACCTCTAGGCTTTCTGTACAACTGAAAAATAATCAAACATTCTCCCTCAAATGTCCAACATTATTTAAAGCCGGATAAATAAATAAAAAAACTGATGATTTAAACCAATACTTCCAGCTTATATGCAACAATGCAACATCAATAGTAGAAAAGTAAGTAACTTCAACTCGAGATCCTCTCAAAAATTAAATATTGCCATTTTCTTAGAACATCCCAAAAAAGAATCGTTGCACTTTTAATTCAACAGGAAAGTAACAGTTCAGGATAACCCAATTGTGGATGAGTTGGTATATGAGAAATACTGATATATCCTTCTAGTTGGTGAGAAGGTAAAGAATTGTCCAATATGATATATATTAAATATAAAGCCATGACATAATTAGATAGATATAAATGTGTGTAAATACATATACATACCCTTGTTTTAAACAAGACATAAGCAATGCCCTTTCCCATGCTTGTACCAGGATCTCTGACAACTCGAATTGCCTCAATGCTGTCTTTTAGATTATTGAAACCAGTAAATAGCTGATAAATTTCTTCGTCCTGTATGTTAGACAATGTATCAGTATCAGTAAAACTAGCGAGGACAAATTCCCACCTACTTACTTATCAATGGGTTGATATAGGTTATATAACTCTGATAGGTCAAAGGGTTAAAAGATATTTGAAAGCAGAAACAGTTCAAACCGCTGAAAAGCCACCCAAAGTGTACTTTAAATGCATACAACCTCCTAAATCGCTTTACCCCGTCAACCCAACCCAAACAAACAATTGTCCCTTTGGCCATTACCAAACCTATCCGCCACGACCATTTTGCCATCTTACGTTCAAAAAGTTACCAACCTAAGCACCACTATGAAAGAAAATAATGCACAACAAATATACCTTCACATCAAACGGGAGGTTGCCGATAAAAACAGTCCTTTTGCTGTCATAGAGTGGAACATTCTCTCCTTTCAATTTCTTGCGAGGTGGGCAAGCTCTGTCCACATGAATATGATTTCCACCAACCTAGATACAAGACCAAACATATAAAACTATTGAATTTCTCAAAATGAGGTTACATCATTCACTAAGTTCCATATGATTAAAAACCAGACAATATATGACATTATGATTTATGACATAAACACATGGTCCATGAAATTTGATGTTTTTGGTATTGTTACAGAAAATTCATGCAATAGAAAAAAGCCCTCCTAAAACTGTAAAGTTATCCGTTTTCATGATATTACTTTTAATCACTAGACTATAAATTATTCTATGCAGCAATAGATGAATAGCCAAAAAGTATCGTTACAGATAATCCATCATCACAAACTGAAATCTCCTAAACACCAATTTGAACTAACAATATATTGCATGCTCTTAAGAATTTGCTCAAATTTATACAAACATTAGGTGCCTAGTAGAAAGTCAGAAAAGTAGAAAACAGACATTAAACTGTACATAAATCAAACTTACCACTGCCATGTTATGCGACAAAGCAGCTTGTGCAGAATCCTCTATCTTAAAAACAATGTATGCATTAACCCTGCATTCACCAACAAATTCACATTTAATGCACAAAATCATGATCACGCAGTTAAAGACATGAAACGAATTAATTTACAAGACATATCCAGGTGAAACATGCCAAATATACTTCAGCTAAACATTTCAACATTTAAAGACACATAAACTCTAAGTTAATAATAAAAATAACAGGTAAAAGAAGCTCAAATGTCCTCATACAATGTGCAACTCAGTTTGAATAGCAACATGATTCCATGATTATGTTATAACTACTTTAAACTATTTAACAACACACATCAAACACACACACACAAAAAAATTATAAAAAAAAAATCTATTCTACATATTTAAATAACCTGTCAACAGCATCATTGATTTGCTTCTTGATTATGGCGCCCTTCCTGGGAGTCTTGTCCTATAAAAACAAAAAACAAATCAAACTCCACATCTTTAACAAACCAAATTCACATAGATTCAGACAAACTCAACAAAACTCACATCTAACAACGGGATAGACCGAATCCGAATCGAGTCGATTTCACCAAACTGACAAAACTCTCTCATCAAAGCCTTCTTCTTAACTTTCAATGGCAAATTACCAACAAACACAGTTCTCAACAACTTTTCCTCATCATCAAATCCTTCTTTTGCAACAAGCAATTCCTCACCTTTATCCACTTCCTTCCTCTTCACTCCAATTTTCCTTTTACCCCCCTCAACTTCCTTATTCTGCAAATCCACCCCTCCATATTTTCTTTCTTCATACTCTGCTTCAACTTCACCCCTCTTTCTTTTCTTTTTCTTCTTTTCATCAAAGTTCACAACTTTATCACTTTCTAAGACAAACCCATCTCCAATCTTGGATTTCTTGACCTCTGTTTCAATATCTGACCCATCTGACCCAAAATCTTTTGTGGGTATTTTTTCTTTTCTTTTTCTTTTGCTTAATAAGTTGTTATTTGAAGATTTGGGGATCTGGGTGTCATTGTTTTGTGGGCTATCAATGTCTAAATGAAGGATTTCTTGAAGTTGTTTTTGCTGTGATTCTTTTGTGGGTTTGGTAGTTCTAAATGGGTTGGAATCTGAAAAGATTGAATCTTTTGGGCTAGTTTGTTCAAGATTGAAAAGGGATTTAAAGATATTGCTTGATGAAGCTGGTGTGGAAGGATTATTAGGGTTTTCAGGGTTGGATTCTTTGTGTTTTTTGCCCATTTCTTGAAAACAAAAAGTGATAGAAGAATGAGGTAGGGAGGTATTAACTTAAACCCTAATTTTTGGGGGGATTGCTTGTTCGGGCAGGGTGGTAACTGGTAAATTGGGTAAAAGCTATGTGTATTTTGTGTTTCTATCTATATCTATCTATATAGGTGACTTGCTGAATTAGACTTTCGTTTAAGAAAGTTTTTCTTCTCTTTTGCTTATCTATATTTACTACTTATAAAAATAAATTTACATCCCACGTAAAATGCGAGTATATATCCGATAAAGTGAAATAATTAACATTTGAGTAAAAATATATTTATTTTTGTAACCAGATTTATAATATAAATAAGGAGAAATCATCTGTACTGCAACATTACGCAAGCTTACGTACTGCACCTCTCACATACCGGGAATTTAATATGTATATTTAATAAACTTTAGGGGGCAAAATAGAAACTTTTTTCTTAACAAATCTGTATTACGGATCATTTCCCCTATAAATAATATGTTTGTATATGACTTTAAAAGTATATATATATATATATATATATATATTCAAAATTTGATAATCCTGCCCACTTTTTTTTTCAAACTATCTGAAATTGTAACACCCAAAAATTTTGAAACTTTTTTTTTTTTTACTAAGAAAGATTTTGGACTCTAATTTTTTGATGAAAAATCAAAGTTGTCGTTTATGAAATTTGACAAAATAAATCTTATACATATGTTAATATAAGGCTATGGAACAAGTTTTATATCTCGGAAAGGTCAAACGAAGACTTGGTAAAAACAAAGGTTCAAAGACAGTAGCTGACGGTCGATGTGTCTGCATCGACCGTCAAATGGTCTGCATTGACCGTCAAATGGTCTGCAACGGCCGTCAAGCTGTATTTTCATCCCATTGACCGCATTTTTTCAATATTATGTATTATATATATATATAGGGGAGGTGAATATAAGGTTAGCTTAGGTATGGAACCCTCACATTTTTGTTTTTTAATCCATAAAATTCATGGGGCCCAGGTCATTTATTTATTATA
>JAOEHQ010034219.1:0-12958 GCA_025447715.1 Asclepias incarnata | reverse complement strand
TCACCAGCGTGCAAAATTGCCAACTTCGGGTGTCGGCGGTGTAAATAAATTCGTTTAGGTATGATACGTGCAATTTGGCATATTCGACAGGTACCATCCTTGTAATTAACCCTAATAAGTATCTAAAAAACCATAAAATTTTATGAGATGTGTAATTATTATATTAACTATATAGTAGGAATATGACAATATTACTCTTACTTTTTTACATATTTCTACAAATCACTTCTTGAATAAGATGAATCAACTATTAAAGTAGATTTATTATTTTTATAAATAAACACTCATTTTAGGACATAAAAATAAAATAAAAAGTGAACTTATTTTGAGATTATTTTGAGATGGAAGAAGTGTAATCTATTTTGCTTAGCATATCGGTAATCATTTAAAAAAAAAAAAGACAACTATGCAATCATCTTTATAAAGTTCACATATATATTTATCATAAAACAAGATCCATAACTTATAAATCGATAGATCATTGTATATCATATATCCAATCGAAGGTATCAATATTATATGGCATTCAAAAAAGTATAGAAAATGACAAAATAAGTAAATCATGCATGAATTGCGTTGCACAAAACATTTATTTGAATCAATAAAGAATCTATAGAACAAAATCACTTACAACATTTTTAAGGTTCATTACTTAAAGAATCTAAACATGTTTACATAACTATTAAAAAAAAAATTCATAGATAAAATGAGGTTAGAACTTAGAAGTTATGAACGCTTGAGGCCTTGAGCACATGCCAAGGTTAGATATTTGATACACTTAGATTAAATGTTTTGTAGCTATTTTCATTTAGTTTATTTAAAACAAAATATAGCTTAGAGGGTGTTTGGGATTACGTTTTGAAATGATTATTTGATTATTACGTTTGTAAAACACAAATAATCTAAAAAAATGTTTGGATGAAAAAGTTATTATTTGCTATAAAAACGCAGTTTTGGAGAAGCTTGTACATACATGCTTTTTCAAAACGCAGTTTTAAAAACGTAAAATTTATTTTGAAAACACAAAATCTATTTTGAAAACGCAACACCAAACACCCCTAAACGAAAGTGATTGAATAAATACGTTACCAAAAAGTCAATTGATTTGAGATTGACTTTTAGTTCAAAAAGTAGTTGGTAATGAAGCAATTAAAGTCTTATTAGTTGCGAGGCCAAGTTAAAATCTTGTCACTTTTTTTTTTTTTTTTTTTGTCTATACTAAACGAGCTTCATACTTGTTATTTGTCCTTGAAAATGTCAAGAATCAAACTCAAACTCAGAACTGTGAAATTGCTTATAACTGTTATTAACCTTCAAACTTTAAAAATATGCTACATAAACAAATATTGAACACCAAATAAAGCATCAAATTTTCAGGCCTCAATTTAAACTGCAAATTAATCTATCTTGACAGAAGAAAAGAGCCGATGAATGAAGAAGAAAGACGTCAAGAACCCAACTGCACCCGTTGCAAGCATAACGGCTATGACCATGAACAACGAATAACCCAAGTACAACATTGCGGAAATGGGTCCACTTAAGCTCTGGAGATCAAACACAAGATAGTTGATGGAGTACAGGAAGATATAAAATGCAACTGAACCGGATGCAAAGAATGATTTCCACCACCATCTCCAATCCTCAACACAAAGATGCATATAAGTGAGAACTAGTGATACTTCCGCGCAGACAGTCACGAGTAAAATTAGAACAACAAATAGAAATCCAAAAACATAGTAGACACGCCCGAGCCAAATGCTTGACATGATAAAGAAAAGCTCAATAAAGAGTGTTCCAAAGGGTAGAGTTCCGCCTCCCAGTACCAAGATCCAAGAAGACAACTTTTGAGCCGGGATCTCTCTAGGGATTTGATTGGTTCGAACGGGGTATTCGAGGTATGGGGCCTTTGTGGCCATGAATCCGCCGATTAAGGTCAAGGGCAAAGAGATTCCAAACCAAAGTAGGATTAAAACAAGAAATGTGGTAAACGGAATAGCTCCTGTGCTATCACTTCCCCACAAGAGTGAATTTATTGTAATTAATATTAGGAATGAGATACCAGGAAAGAAGCAAGCAACTTTCCATGATACAGAAAACCATCCTCGGCGTTCTCCGGTCCCAAGTGTCCTCCATAGCCAAACGGCAATGTATCCAGCGATAATGCCCAATAACACATAGAACACAAGCATCCCTGAAACACAATAACCAAATCAGTAACTAGATTTTTAATCAAACATATGATGGACAAAAATAGATTTGGGCTACATTTGGGTTACTTTTTATCTTTGAGAAAAATAGACTAATGATCTAAAATTTCTTTCGGTAACCAGAAGTTATAAAGAGTGGTGGACAAAAATGTAGGAGTATTTGGTATGCTCAACCTGACAAACAAAATGGACATAAATTTATGAGGCCTGCCCATTTTGTCAGTTGTTAAGATAGAAGGTGTATGATGCTAACTGTAACTACAATATTATGAAAAGTAAGGAAGTTATACCAGTGATCAAGGTTCCACGTGAAGCTGGAGACATGAATCCAAGAGCAGCAAAAAAGATCGTCGCAACCCCCATTGCAAGAATCCGACACCCATCCGCGACCATGATACAAAGAAGTGCAGGATTGGCTGGCGATCTAAAGACATCATTAACAACAAGCTTCCACCCTGATAACTCCTCGTTCATTTGAGCCTGAGCTTCCTTATCTAATTCTTCATAACGAGCCAAATCTCTACGAATTGTCCTCAAAAATATCACAAGAACTATACCCGCTAGAAATGTAATCACCATTAACGAGTTCAGGATCGAAAACCAATGAACTTTTGCACCTTCCATCTTCAAATAAGCATCCCATCTCGAAGGCCATTTTATATCACTCATCACAAACGAAATTTCATATGTATAAGTCACGGGTTTACCTTCTTTCACACCCATTCCCACTGTAATTGGATCACATTTGATTGGAGACGGATACTTACCATAAGATTCAACATTCTTCAGTTTATTAATATCATGATTCACGCTACAAGGGACGACTTCAAATCCAACGACCACATAACCTTCATCAGTGGTTACGTTAGCCGGTGTGATCAGCTCTGCCCCATCTGCAGTCCCAATCACACCGGCTACATTATTGTGCTCATACTTATGAACCAATACCCTAAACTTCAAATGATTAAATACATAATAAACATCTTGAACCTTAATTCCTACAGGATAACCAGTCCATCTAAGAAATAATCCATCCTTTTGCATATACCTAATGGCAGGAAGATTATCAAGGTTTAAGTTAACTTGATACATTTCATCGATTCGTTTCTTTAAAGTACTAAACTCTTCACTAGATAACGGATTTGTTTTGCACAAAAACACCTCGGATTCATTTTTGTACATCTTAAATCGATACGGGGAGTTTTCGATTCTATCTCCCATTAGAAGCTCACCAAGGTTTTCAGCACTATCTTTAATGCCTTCAAGAGGCTTACAAAAAGGTAAGCTATAATACCCATATGGTATTTCTGTTTCAATAGAGGTTAATGAGTTAACTTTGACAGATAACTGATCACCCACATAATATCTATGGGGGAAACTACCAGGAAGATAATACCCATCAACAATTTCACCTATCAAACACGAAATCGAAACCGAAATCAAGATCTTGCTGATCAGTATGTTTGGAGGAAACCCCATGATCATCAAGAATCACCAAACAGATGTAACCAAAATGCAATGTGGATCTAATCTGTAAACAGGATCAAATTAAGTTATTTTACCTTATGATTTCAATAATCATTTTTATAAGTAATGTGATTAATCTAACCATGAAATATGAAGCTTCATACTATAAAAGGTTCCACTGGACCACTAATATCTAATTCATGCATAATAATTGCATATATATATATATATATATATATATATATATATAATGTGATCCAAAGAAAATTCAAATATATGCATACATATATATATATAATATATATATAAGCATGCAACAGATTTGTAATTTCAAGATAAAATATGAAATGAGTAAAGGTGGATCAGAGAAAAAAAGAGCTGACCTTAATTGTTTGATTGAGATCTTTAAAGCCTAAAGGCTAAAAGCATGCATGAATGAATGTAATATGAGAGTGTGGAGAGTGGTGTTTATATCTTTGCATTTTATTTTATTTTTTTTATTTTTTGATTTTTCACATGTTGATGCTTTTGAGAGAATCCATGAAGTGTTGCATAAGTTGTTCCCCACTTAATAATCACAAATATTATATAATGGTTGACTTAAAGGTGATAAAATAAATATTAAAAATAAAGAAAAATAAATAAAGGAAAACAAAACATATTACTTGCATTCTGTCCGGGAGAACATGTGTAATAAAATTAAAGTAAGAATGTCCTATTGATCATAATTTATCCAAAAGTACACAATGATCCCGGGCACGGGTGGTTGTCCGCTTACAAGGAATAGCCCGATCTCTTCTATACTAAAGGAGGATGTTTGATGAGGTCAGAAACGCTCACGTGTCACGTAGTGATAGTGCCAACAATGCTTTTCTTATTTAAGCATTAAATCAACGTATATATATATATATATATATATGTATAATAAAATAATATATGTATATCCGTCTCTTATACTAGAGGAGGGCTTTTGGGCGGGGTTTTGAATTTCAAATAGGGTGTCAGATCATAAAGCTTTTATCAGTCTCTCTCTATTCTTCCCTGCTTCACTTTCTTTTTTTTTTCAATCACATATCTTAAATGGTTTTCTTCTTTCATCTTTGGGCTTAAATGGGTTTCTTCTTTCATCTTTCTTCTTTCTATTTTATGTAATTGGTTTTAGGTATAGATTTCACAGTTTTTTTTCTCGAATCTTGCTGGTTTCGATAAATCAATCAAAAAATTTTGTTTTTCTTTCATTCTACTTTTTTTAAATGCAGATAATATAATGAAGATTGAAGAAACCGTTGATGCTAAGCTAACCAGACTCAGATTTCATGTGTATGTTTTGATTTTCGAATTTTATGCTTACTTAGGGATTATTTTTTTTTTTCATTCTTACTTTGATTTATGGAAATATAAGGGCTGATATTTCATTACTCATGTCTACTATTGTTTACATGATACTTATTGTTTTAATTTTTAGATTTTTATTATTAGGGTTTCTTTTTTACATAAAAAATACTGACATTTTTATTTCTTTGGTTTTGTTTTTTGTGCAAGATGGGTGATTGTCTTCCAACTGATGATGTAATGTCTCAAATAGATTTTTTTTGTTTAAAAGAGGTAATTTTTAAAATGTGATATTGTTTTTAATCGAAAGTGAATTTAAGAGCAAGAAAAAGTCTGTGATGGAGTTTATGTCAAAAGAGGTAAGTTTTTAACACCTCATCATTCATTCCTGTTTTTCTTTTCGTTGTTGGGTTTGATCATTGTCAAGTTCTTGATATTCAAGTTTTTTGTGTTGACATCTTCATATGTTGACCATGAACATAAACTTATTGTGTTTAGATTTCTATTAATCTACTTTAATCATTTAATTTTTGTTTTTATTGCTCTCTGATTAAAAATATGTTTAATACCGAGTTGTAGATTATGGTGGTACTTATTAGATATGGAAGGAGGGCAATAAAGATCGCATCTTGAAAGAGGATTGTGGTAGATAGGGTTTTTCCCCTCTAATTGCAATCAAATCCACAGGTTATTAAATTCTTAGTCAAACTAATTTATGAGATTTGAGCATAACCATGTATCGCTTAGGTTTATAGTTGTTATCCAACTATATGCATCTGAATTCAACCTTGATTGTTATTTTAGTGGGGCTTTTTGTGTTTTAACTTTTAAGTATAAATGTGTACATGAAGATAACCATGATTGTTATTTTAGTGTATAAAACTTTTAAGTTTAAGTTTTATATAAAACTACCAACAAGTGATCATTTAGTAGTAAGGATTTAATTGTTTGAGAAATCTCAGTCAATATATTGTTTTCACATCATCCTATCTTGAATAGGCACTTAATGACTTAAGGTAGGTAACATCATTATAGAAGTATTAAGTTTGTGATTGATAAATATATTTAGTTAGTAAGCAATTGAGGATACTTGGACAAAAAGTTCATAGTGACTTGAAACTTCTTGGTGGCAGTTGCTACCCATTTGTGTATGAATGGGTCACTTTAGGTTATCTTTTTGCCTTAAAGAGTCAACCGGGTAAAAGAAACGAAATAGCTTAAAAGGAAATATGTCAAATGTGTAATCTATAGTTTTAATCTATGTTTTTTGATCTATGTTTTTTGCATTTTCAAGTCATTACTGGAAAAGAATATCAATGTAGTGTGACGGGCTTTGGATTCTCAAACAAAACCATCGGGGTTTCCTATGAGGTTAAAAAAGTTCGAGTTCTAGCTAGCAGGAGGTCTAAAATTATACTAATATAACTAATGTTATATATGGATAAACTTCAAAGGACTATAATGAAAACTTGAAAGCATTGTCACATTTTGTCACAGGTAAAAGCAGACAACCAAGAATGGAAGGTTCAAGCATTGATCAGGTTGATTATAATGTGGGAACAATTCTGATTATTATCCAAAGTCTGCTTGGAGGTATCTTTATATTTCTGTTTCGATTTTGTAGGGAGATAAACGAAGGAAATGATGCATAAAACGGGTACGAGATTTAGTTGTGTAATATTCAGAGTCTCAACATATATATAGAAAAATGATAGAAGGAATTGCCTAATTTGCTTTTAATATATTGGTGCACTTTAATAATATGAATTACATGTACTCATATTGGTTGTATAGCTGCCATTGGTTCTATAAATGTAACTATGTAAGACTCATTTTTGTCTTAGCTACTTAATCGGGTTGTAAGTTTTAATTGCAACCATCTCTTGTATGTTTCTGATTGACTTCCATTTGTGATGAGATTGTAACCCATCAAATTTTTCATGTAGTTCTAGCTTAGGAATATTGTAGCTGTTCAAAACAAAAAAGTATTATAAGTTTTTTTTTTTTTTTATCTTGATACCTTATAATTAGTCGATGAAAATTTTAGGTTTTCTAAAAGGTATATAATGAAGCCCGTGTTACCACACGGGTTTCTAATATAGTATAATAGAGTATAAGATCTATATTATCTAATATTGTAAATATTAAAAAAAAGGTAAATAAAAAAAAAGAAAAAAAGAAAAAGGAATGTTATTAAAGAGGAGAGAGAGGCGGAAAAGAAAGAGATTCTGGTGGCTCCAAGAGCTTCTTCAGAATCCTGTTTTAGTATATATTGAGATAACCCGCTTTGCCCACCCTTGTAAATGTGAGTAGTCAGATACAAAGCGGATAAAAAATCCAAAGGCCTTACTAATATCAATCTCATTGACTTATTGTTTTACCATTATGTGAAATATATTTTTTAAACGTTCGATTTGAGTTTAGAAATCCTGTCACTCTTAAAAGTCGATCACAAGACCTGTGGGTAAAAATCAGGAAAATATCTTTACAGTCTCCAGACATTTGTCAGTTGATATGTGTCTCATTGCCAGTTTATTACGTGAGAAATATATGTTATTTAAGTGATGATACGTGAGTGAGTTTATAAATATAATATTTGGAAGTAAGCAAGTTTTAATAACTGGAATAAGATAACCATTGGAGTGACGGAAACGATGGAGTAGTTTAGATGTTGAAGGGACGAGTTGTGTAGTGATTTAACTAACTAACTAATAGGGTAGGGTTGGGTTGGGCTGGGCTTCTCAAAGAGTCCAATTAAATATGTGACTAAAACCATGTAACACGTTTTGATATTTTTTACTAGAATTTTCAAGTTAGGATCTTACTATTGTTTTGACAACAGCCTCTCGGTTAAGCCGTATACATCTTAGTTATAAAGACTCCTTCTTTCAAGATAATTTTTTTATAAAAAAAATACTCACTTATCTACACTTTATAGCTTTTTTCTTAAAGAAAATACATTATATCATATTAAGCGGAAAAAAAAGTAAACAATCATCAGGTCAAAAGTTTATGTGATCAATATTGTACACTAGTTCAATCATATCCACTTTATGTTGTGCCAGTCCGTTGTCTTTCAAAATTGACACAATGTGTCATCTACACCACACAAACTAAATGTAACAATTACCTTCACATTTACCATTGAGTACGACCATCGTCCATTGGAAACGAATCAACGATAGTCTTTTGGTCAAAGTCGTGTTGTGCGGTAAACGTTACTAGATAATACTCCACATTTAAGAATTAAGAGACCAAACAGTACATAAATTTAAGATATATTGTTTTGGAGGATTCAGGGAAAGTTACCTTTATGTTTGTTTGTTGTTTAGGCCTTTTATGTCAAGTTTTAAAATTTGTTTGAATATACATGTTTTTCTACCTAGATTAAACCGAACAACTGAATGTGTTTGGAAAAAAAAGATGATATTTGTGTTTGAACTTTGAAGCGTTTCATTCTTAACAAACTGAGAATATTGGAGAGAAGAAGAAAAAGGAAAATAGGAAAGAGTTTGACTTGAACAAAGCTTGGGATTTATTCAATGAAATAAACAACCGGAGTTTTAGTATAGAAGAGATTGAAAGTTCGGGACGTTGTTTAGGTATTGATGGCATTTTTAAAAGGGATTACTTCATTAAAATGTTATAAACTTTACGTGTTTTGTTATTGTGTGTATCCAACTTTAAAAATAAGAGTTTGATACATACAATCGAGGTTTTAGAATCGAATACACAGCAAATCGGATAAAGTTTACTACACTTTCTTATAGACTTTTTTGTGGGGTTTGGGGGCTGGGGTGGGGATAATTCCCAGCCCTGTCCAACCCTCACCACTTACCAATTATATTTTGTCACATCACTTCAACCGTTCAACCCTTCTTTCTAACATTTTTTAGTGGCATTCATTAGATCCCCTACGCTCACCATTTTTCGTCCACCAAAAAACATTTTTCTCGAATCGCACATACTCTCTCTCTTATCCCCACTCTCCCTCTTTCTTCTTTCCTACCTCACATTCTCTCTGTCTCCATTACGTCATCTTCGGGCTTTAAACTCGTGAGCAACGAACCCGCATGGAACCCGAAATGGTGGCGCTGGTGTTTGGCTTCGGGCTGCACCAATCCTTACTCAACCCGACATCGATTCATTCCCCCCTAATCCCTTTTTAAAAAGTCAAAACGAGCTAAATTTAATTTGGTGACTATCTTAAAAAAATAAGTGTTCTAAGTTGAGTCTCTTCGGAGTAACATAGCCAATCCACTATTCATTTTCAATTAGGTAAAATTAGATAGTATTGTATTTTCTTAGGATTCTAGTTGTAACATTATATGTGGTTAGATGTTGTAGTGATAAAATCAATTGTACTTTGAAGTATACTATTTTTGTATGTTTCATTTCCAGTTTAAGAAAATTACTTTTTTTTTAAACGGCAAAAAAAATAACTATATTAATGATGCAAAAAAAAAAATCTAATAAGATGTTAGAAAACAACATCCAAAAGTCTATAATTTTCATTGGTATTTTCATTACTCAATGTTTATGATTGGGGTGCCTTTTCAAACTCACAAAGTCACAAGTCATAAACTTGTAAAAAAATACCAAGCCAATAAATAAACGCCCAAACAAAATACAAAAGGTTAATATATTTTTTTTTAAATTTATGAAAAGCACCTGAAAAATAAGATGTCGTTGTTAAGAGTCATCGTCACGTGTGAAATGGTCACAGATGGTGTGCCGTGAGCGTTGGGGTCAGTCAACTCAAAAGAACAATTCCTTTTTTTTACTAGTCATCTCTAGAAAATTTCGTAGGAGCAAATCTATGACTAGTTGGCTAGGGCCGTAAATGAATACGAATGTGACCCGTTTCATATTCATTCGTTTAAATTAACGAATAATTCATAAACAAATAATCAAACATATATAGAACTGTATTCATGTTTGCTCATTTGTATTTATAAATGAACATAAATGAACCAAAAATTAACTAATATATAAGAAACATTGCCATGTAAATTAAACATTACAAAACATCTAAATTGTTGGAAAACCTTTTCAAAAAAAGAAAGTTTAAATGAATATAAATGCATGAACATTAATGAACAAACTATCGAACGTTCACGAACATAAATAAAAGAACGAGAGTCATTTTTATGTTCGGTTATTTAATTAAACAAACGGAACTTTTGTATTCATATTCGTTCATTTAAGAACTGCTCATGAACGATTCGTCAAATGTTCGATTCGTTTACAACTCTAAGTATAGTGTTGACGTTTATCTACATATATTTATTTTGTTTTGTTTCATGATATAAAACAAGTTAAATTGCATTTGATGTTAAATTTCACTCCGATTACACCTCTTGTTACACCAGACTTCACTAACTCCTACATACTTAGAAACATATATTGCTCCTAATATACCTAAAAATTAACCAATAGCTAATCTGTAAATCTGAAACTCTTAATAAACCCAATGATCAACTTAGGAGGTCATCTATCTAGGTCTAAAAAGATCTACTAACCTTGATGATTATATATCTTACCTGATTAAAGTTGAAATGGATGCTGGAAAGTATATTGATCATACCTCTTCTAATTATGCCGTTAGTATTAATCAATCTTCTAATTATCATAAAGCTATTATTAGCATCTTGACTCCATAAATTAGAATAACGTTTGGAATTTGGTTGAATTACCTTAAAGGTGTTCATAACTAAACTAAATCCGAATGAAAACGTTAAATACTAAAAGAATGATTGATTGCATAAAGGCTATAAGAGGATATAAGTTATCAAAGAACCTACTTACATGTCTTACAAAGTTTCTTTGAGAATCATCATTGTTCTAGTAGCTTATGATGATTTAGAGCTACATTAGATGAGCATTAAAACAACTTTCCATAACAGTGACCTCCATGTTCATAAAATGACCTAATAATTCTTAACTTAAGGTCAAGAACACTTAGTTTGTAAGTCAATAAGAATCCATGTATGGGTTGATGTAAGCAAGTAGACTTTGATGAACTTATAATGTAATTCTTTTCATCAATATTCAAGTGGATTAATACACCTGCCTAAAGATGAGTGAGAGCAACTAATGCAACCTTGTCCTTATATAGATGACACTCTTTTGACACGTATGATGTCAAAGCAATGATAACTCATATTTGACATAATAGATATGACGGGATATTATTTTTCATCCCATAAGCTTTACACTATATAGATCTTTATACGTGTAACATACAATATTGCTCTCCTTTAGAGGCTAATATGGTAAGTGAGATTATTTCTTTATGCTTCATTAGTTAGAAGCCTTATTTATGTTCCATTCCTTATGCTTCATTAGTTAGAAGCCTAATGTATGTTCAAGTCTGTACTCGTTTAGATATTGCCTACATTGCTGAAACACTAGACTGATATAAATACAATTTTGGTCTAAATCATTATAAAGCATCTTAGAAAGTATTGCAATATCTATAAGAAACGAAAGACTATATTTTAAACTATAAAGGAAATGAGAAGATTAAATCTAATTGACTACTCTTAATGTTTACTTTATCATATTCAGAGGAAACAAAATGTCAACTTCAGGGCATATCCTTATGTCAGCAGACATCACTACCTTATGGAGGAGTCATAAGAAACTGTTAACAACCTAAGTTATTTATGACATAATGTGTGGCCACTTAATGTTGTTGAAAATTTATCAATTGACTCATAAGTAACTCCATATTAGTAACATACTAGACGGAAGCCCCGCGCGATGTCGCGTCGATGGTGGTAGCGGTGGTGATGGTAGCGGTGGCGGTATGGTAATGGTGGCGACGACAACGGCGGCGACGGGTGGTGGGGGAGACAGTGGCGGCGGCGACGGGTGGTGGCGGCGGCGGTGGCAGTAGCGTAGTTATTTTAAGGGTAATGTAGTTATTCTAAGGGCTGAGAGATGTATGTTATAAATAATAGTTATTTTAAGGGTTGAGGGATGTATATTGTAAATAATTTCATTAAGGGTATTATAGGTGTAGATATTTAAATTAGTTAATAAATGATATGGGTAGTTTGGGAAGTTCAGAAGGCTTTTTTGAGAAAAAAGAGGGAGGAGTTGCTCTTTTATTAAGGAGTATGGATAGATATGTGATTGATGTGTGTGTTTATCTACATAAAACATCATTTAAATTGAATTATTTATGGATTCTGGATGCGTGTATTTATTTATAAATCATTTATTTAATTAGCAAATATACTTATCAAAGTGACGACTTAAGTTGATCTATGTGAACCTTTTAATTAGCAAATATATCTATAAATCATTTATTTAATTAGCAAATATACGTGTATTTAATTATATATATATGTACTATGAAGCGAAGTCACGACTTAAGTTGATCTATGTGAACAAAACTTACGAACTCACCAACATAGTGTTGACATTTTCAAGTATCTTTTCAGGTATAACCAAGTGGTAGCTACTAGTTTAGAGTTTTGATGGGCATAGTTGGACTTAAGGATTGATTGTTGCATTCTAGATTGTTAGACTCGGACACGATGTCTCGGATTGCTTTTCCTTGCATGGGATTTATTTGTTGTATTTTGCCTATCTTTGTCAATGTGTAGCTTTATCTGAACATCATGTAATTTCTTTGTATAATATCCATTTGTTAGCTTGTTTCAGTTGCATCTCACATTTCCGCCACTGGTGGGGTGTTACAAAATGGGATGGGGGATGATGGAAGATGGATTTCCTAGTAATGGGGGATGGTGAGGGATAGATGGAAGATTAATGACGTGGAAGAGAGAAAGCGTATGAAAGATGTTGGAGGATGAACTCCTTCCACCCTAATGATTTTACACATTTTTTAAAAAAAACTTTGACCTTGTTGAAACGACCAACTATAAAACAAGGAAAAATTTTTTTTTTTTTTTTTTTTTTTTTTTTTTTTATATCCAAAC